>JAVHLU010001783.1:0-25301 GCA_036785755.1 Colletotrichum ledebouriae
AAAGATATATAGAATAATTTATAGATCTAATTAAAAGAGATTATCTAAATTAGGCGCGGATTTACTAAGAAAATACTAAAAAACGAGGTATAGGATTATTAAGGTACTAATTATAATAATATATATATTCTCCTCTAGTCTACTACGCTCCTCTCTTCTACGCTCTACTCTATAGTCTTCCTGCAACGGGTCCGTGCGCTAAGGGAGTTTTCTAAAAGTTACGCAGCTAAGTCTATCTTATCCTATCCCACTAGTTATTTTAAAGACCTTATAGCTATACTAATAAAGATAGGAGATATCTAGTATAGTAATACTACTTTTTATAGGTCTATATAAGAGCTTATATAATCTCTTCTAGTCCCTTAATTATAATAAGGTATAATTATAAGTATATATCGCTACTATATAGATTTCTAGCTATAAGTATAGTAGTAGTTTTAATAATATATAAAAATATCTAGCCTTTACTTTTATAATTATAGTAATCCTCTCTCCTCTACTATTTTAAACCGAGGTATTTAATATAAATAGCTAAATTTAAATACTAAGTATTTAAATAAGCTCCTTAAGTTCTAGGTATTTTAGGATCTTATTATCATACTTAAATACCTTAATTATTATACTAAGTTCCCTCTTAAGAGAGTTAATAAACTAGGTAATACCCTTATTAAGGTTCTTATTAATTAATCCTTAAGGTAGTAATCCTAGGTATAACCTAATAATCTATCTATAAATAGTAATAGGGTTATAAAGCTTATATATCCTTATTTAAATAAGTAAAAGTCTAGAGCTATTTATCTCCCTAGTATTAATATAGTAATACCCTCTCTTAGTATTTAATAGACTTAGTATAGTATCTTTCCTAGCCTATAAGTATTATAATCTATTATTATAATAAGTATCTCGCCCTTTACCCTCGCTTTATGCGTTGTTATTTCTAATTAGTATATAATAGCCTCTCTAATATAGCTAAGTTGTAAGTATTACTTGCTATAGCTCCCTTTTGAAAGGCTTCCTTCTTATTAATATAATATATATATTATATTATAGAGGAGTTAGTATAATACTATTAAAAAACGCTACTTAGGTCTTCTTTAGTATATACCTAAGGATATATCAATTATAGATATCTAGGACCTTCGCTATATAAGTCCTTTTATATTATTAGAGGTATTACTAATCTAGTTTATTATTCTAATATACCCCCTTCTTTTTTAAAATATCTATAAAATATAAGATTACTTACTATTATACTATAGTATATAGTATTATTAGGGTAGAGGGTAGATTAATACTCTCCTAGTCTAATTATATTTATAACTATAGATCTATGTCCCTTAATAAGTATTAGTTTAGATCCTATAAGAACGAAGTCTTTATTATAAGTACTATAGAGGGTTTTAGATTCAGTAAGGTTATTTAGAATATAAACTATTAATCCTAAATCTAATAATACTAATTTAGATAGCTTATAATTATAAGCTATTAAAAATACTACTCCCTTAGGTCTAGTTCTTCCTTAGTACCTTATTAAGAGTTATTATTCCTTTATAAAGATCTTTAAATAGTTAATCTTATTTACTAATTCCCCTTTACATCGCTCCTTAGCTATCCTCATTATAGCTTTATTTAGGGTCTAATAATCTAGCGCTTTATTAATGAAGATATACTAGTACTTTAATAATAAGTAGTAGGATATAGAGTATACTTTATACTTACTAGTTCCCTTCTTCTACTTATTCTATTAGTTATTAGACTTTTTATTAATCTATCCCTTTCTTAAGTCGCTTTACTATTAAGGGGGCTTTAATATATAGATAGGGAGATTAGTTATTATTAGCCTAAAAGCCCCCCTTTTTAAAGTATATAACTTAAAGCTTACTAGATTAACTATATAAGAGATCTCTTTATATATACTCTTAATAAGATTAGATAACTTTAGGGTTCTATTATTAATATCCTTTTTATAAGTTAACTTATATATTATTACTTATAATATAAGAGGTATTTAATAAGTAGTATAGATAAAGTTATTAAAATATTCTAACTTATTATTACTCCCTACTACCTTAACAGACCTTAGCTCTAATATAGCTACCTTATACTTTATAATCTATTTAAAAGTCGCTTTTTATATTATAACTTTCTTTTTATAAGAGATTTAAAAGATTTTAATATATATCTCTCTAAGAGCTTTAAGCTAATAAATCTTATTAATCCCTACTCTCGCTCTTAATTAAATAATACTCTTAGTGATTAAGTTCTCTAGGATAAATAGATTTAATTATACTTAAAATAGATTATCCCTTAAATATGATCCTTAAACTAAGTTATAACCTTGTATAACTCCTTAATCTCCTTTAACTCTTTTTTATATATTATTATATATATAATATATTAATCTTATTTTATTATATCATTAAATGATCTAGCTAGCTTAAACCTAATAGGGGATATTTATGCTAAATCCCTTTAAGTAATTATTTATATGAGGGTTAATAATACTCCTAATTTACTAGAGTAGGTATTTATCACTAAGAAGTTAGCTTTCTAGAGGTAGTTTTAGAACTTTAGCTTTATTAGAGAGGTCTTTAGGATAGCTTTAAGGTCCTCCTTCTTAGTATTATCTAGGTTAATATACTCCTATAGTCCTATTAACTTAAGCTTATACTAGGTTTAATCCTATTAGAGGGGCTAATTACCTAGACTATATAGTCCTAATAAGGATCTAGAGGCTCTAGAGGCTGTATTAAAAGTAAGCTTATTATAAGTTTATATATTAATAATATATAAGTAAATTTAATACTATAGATTTATTTAAATAGCTTTAATTAGTATTATGTATAGAAATTGAACTATTAATTATTAAATTATATAATATAAAGTATAAAAGTCATTAAGAATTAATAAATAACTATAATAAAACCTCTATATATAGACCCGGGTAGAACTTATATTCAAAACTAGCTAAAGTAGATATTACCTGATTTAGGCTAGATTTCGCGCTGCTTTCGCGCATATTATGCTCTACCGCGCGCGCTTAGGGGGTCGATTTAATAGTTTAAGACTAACTATAATATGTTGACTACTATTTAACTAGGTTTTCTTCTATTAACTCCTGCTAGTAGTTCTTATTATTAACTAGGCGCAGTTAACTATTAATTAATAAAATAGCGGTTAATGCCTTAGGCTATTCTCTCTTACTCGGAAATAAAAAAGTTATAATATAATTTCTATATAATTAATCTCTTAGTATATATAGTAGGGTAGATAATATATTTAAAAGTAATAATAAATCTAGCTAAATTAAATAAAATTTATATTAGCTAGTTTTAAATCTAAAATCTATTTGGATTTATTTAGAGAGTATTATAGGCTATACCTAAGTTAAGACTAATTGGGCTTCTACTTAGGTTTATTACTTTAAGAGAGCTACTTAAGGCTGACTTAGTAGTTAGTTAAAGATTAATAAAATCTCTACTAGACAGGAAAACTTCCCCTTTTCATCTTTATTTAAATAAACAGTATTATTATAGCTTCTTATTAAATAAACTTAAGTTTAACTCCTTTATATATTTAAACTTATTATATTAATTATAATCATAATAATAAGTTAAATATTACTCCCTATTAATTAATAAGATAATTAATAATAATATAGCTAAAGCTTAAGATAAGCTATTATAAGCTAATTTAATAATAATATTAAAGTCCCTCTAGTAATAGCTATAAGAGGTTAAGTAGGGGAATTAAATTCATTCTTATACTATAGCCCCTCTATATAAAGACTATAATAAATCTATCTAGTCTATAGATATAATTTAGAAAATACTTTATAAGTATTTTAACTTATACTCTCTATTAGTTAAGGATATAGCGGGTTAGACCTAAGTTTATTTAATAAGAGGTTATTATAATACTATTAATTTAAGCTAGAGAGAAAAAGGTAGAGTTTTCCTCTCGAGTAGAGATTTTATTAATCTATAGGGGATTACTAAGTAAGCCTTAACTAGCTACCTTAAGGTAACAGACTTAAGTAGAAGCTTAAGTAGTCTTAACTTAAGTATAGCTTATAATATTATTCCCTCTTCTAATTGAGCTCGGAATTACGCCGCAGCCCCTTCGCAAAAAGACTATAACAAATTCACCTAGTTCGTAGGTATAATTCGGGAAACACTATATAGGTATTTAACCTATACCCTCTACTAGTTAAGGAAAATAATATAGGAACCCTATACGTTCCTACTACTCGTAAGTAAACCCTCGTATAAAGTTAGATGCGCGCCGCACCGGGGCTAATTATATCGGAGCTAAACGGGCTACTAAGGCTCTCGTGGCCTAGAAAAGCCACTATATGAGATAACTCCTTAACCTAAAAGGTCGACCTTCTAGTAAGGTGCTAAAGGTAAACGCTACTATATGAGAGGTAACTCCTTAACTAGAGAGGTCTTTCCTAAGAGGTTCTTATAGCTAGAAGCATAAGAAGCTCTGCTACGAGCAGGGCCTTATGCCTCTCCCTTATCCTTATCCTTATCCCTTAACCATGAGGAAAAGTCGACAGTTTCGTAGTTTAAATAATCAAAAACCACGTTATTATCGATATGAAGTTGAAGATCGTGAGGCTATCTAGTGGGGCACGTATAAGTATAGCTATAGTTAGGAGAGTTATAATCACGTAACCGAAGGCTATATATTATTAGGAGGCGCGGAGTTAGAAGGTCTGTTGCACTTGAGCAAGTAAAATCACTATGCAGTAGCTAGAGGCCTTCCCTGTTCTAATTTATTTTCTTCTAAGTATATATTAGGTTATTATTATTATTTATAAATACTCTATATATAGCTTTATACTTATTTATTATAATAGTATTAATTATAATCTCTACAAGCTCCTAAATAGGTTCTATATACCCCTCCTACTTAATTAGGACCTTA
Source organism: Colletotrichum ledebouriae (assembly GCA_036785755.1). Lineage (NCBI taxonomy): Eukaryota > Fungi > Ascomycota > Sordariomycetes > Glomerellales > Glomerellaceae > Colletotrichum > Colletotrichum ledebouriae. Next base: position 4,933 of record JAVHLU010001783.1, read on the forward strand.
TACCTCTACTCTTACCTAACTACCTTTTATTATACTATATATATCTCCTCTATATACTACTTAAACTTATTATTATTAGTTATAATTAGTAGTAGCTAGGGGTTTATTCTTATTTAGCTAAATAGGGGGTCTTCTAATACCCTCTAGAGGAGATTAATATAGAACTTAAAATAGATATTACCAATTATATCTAATCTAATAGTATATAAGCTTAAGACTTCTATCATAGTAAACTTATAGTATAACTATAATAGCTTATTATTAAGCTTAGAGCTTTTATAATTAGTTATTAAGAGCTAGACCTTATTACTTACTTAATACTCCTCTAAAGGTATCTTTTATTAATTTATATCTTTTTCATTATATTACTAAGCTATTATAATACTTATTTATATAAAGTTTATTATATCTTATCACCTAGGTATTAAGAGGGTAACTATTATATCCCTAGAGGGGGTCTTCTATAATATATAATTTATAACTAATATAGAGTTAATATAATATCTATATTCTAAGAAGAATAATAAGATCTAGTTATTAAGCTCGGAGTTATACTATAGCCCCTTCGCAAAAAGACTATAATAAATTTACCTACTTTATAGGTATAATTTAGGAAATATTATATAAGTATTTTAACCTATACCCTCTACTAGTTAAAAAAGATAATATTAGAACCCTATATATTCCTACTACTTATAAGTAAACCTTCTAAATATTATAAAGTTAGATACGCGCTATACTAGGGCTAATTACATTAGAGCTAAATAGGCTATTAAGGCTCTTATAGTAAAGCTACTATATAAGATAACTCCTTAACCTAAAAGGTTAACCTTCTAGCGAGGTATTATAAATACTACTATATAAGAAATAACTCCTTAACTATAGTTAAGAGGTCTTTCCTAAGAGGTTCTTATAGCTAGAAGCATACGAAGCTCTGCGAGTAGGGCCTTATACCTCTCCCTCTTTATTATCCACGAAATCCTAGGCATACCTATAACCTATAATAAATAAAGTTAAAGATCGTGAGGCTATAGGCATACATAAGTACAGCTGTGGTTAGGAGAGGTAGTTAGTAAGATCACGTGACCGAAGGCTATGTATTGTTAGGAGGCGCGGAGTTAGAAGGTCTATTACACTTAAGTAGGTAAAATCACTATGTAGTAGCTAGAGGCCCTGAGATCTAGTTATATTACTAACTTTATTTTAGAGAGCTAGCTAAATAGCTTATAGTAACTACTCCTAGCTATCTTATATTTAAGTTATAAATACCTATAAAATAGCCTATATCTCCTAGTTCTACCTCTTAATATTACTATTAATCTATAGATCTAAGATAGTATAATATACTTAATAGCCTGTTTACTTTAATAGGGTAATAAAACTTAGCTTAGAAGTAGCTTACTTAATTGGACCTATAGTTACTAGCAATACTATATAGAAACTATAAGAATAGGTATATAGGTATCAAAAGGGACGATAAAACAGCCTGAATAATAGATATTTACAGGCTAAGTAGTATAGTTATGAAAGCTAATAAATTTAAGCATAAGGAGGCATTCTTCCTAGAATAAATTAATAGAAAAATCGTTAAATATTGATAATATTATTTCTAAGTTATAAATCCTACCCTCGTGAAGTGAGGGGTAAGATATTTTAAAACATAGCTATAAAGCAGCTAATTATTTAGATTATTAAGTAGAATCGCGCTTAGGTCACTATGCGGTCTGTGCGCAATTTCTATATATTTATAGCTATAAAGCTAGGGATTATTAATATATATATATAAGGTTATTAATATTATTAGAATTTATATAGAATTTTAAAGTATTTATTCCCTAAGGGAAATACTTTTATAGTTATTATTTATTGTTTTATAGTTATTAAAGTATTATTAAAGGAATATTATATAGGTATATAACTATATATACTATAGTTATTTATTAAGGTTTATTCAATCTTTATAAGGTTATAATACAAATTATTAGGATATACCTTTGGTATTCTTATAAAAACCTATAAAACTAAAAGTAATAGATAAGAAACTAGTACATATAGACTTCTATTTCTATAATACTTATTCTTTTTAATACTACTAATATATTTAATCTATATATTATAACTTATAGGTAGTAAGAAGGGCTAGACCCAATGAGGACTAGAAAAAACGATAATAATATAACTCTACTTATAACTAGGTAAAAAAATTAAAACTAGGCTTAAAAGATATATAAAATAATCTATTAGTCTAATTAAAAGAGATTATCTAAATTGGGTATAAATTCGCTAAGAGAATACTAAGAAACGAGGTATAAAATTATTTAGATTCATAATAATAATAAAACTAAAGTCTATTATACTCTTCTATTATATACTCTACTCTATAGTTCTCTTATAATAGGTCTATATACTAAGAGGATATTTTAGAAGTTATACTACTAAACATAACTTATGTTATCCTAATAATATCTTTAAGTCTCTTTATAATATTATAAAGGAGAGTCTTAATAAATAAATAGAATTACTCAAACCCCTTTTATTAATAATATTTTCTAAGCGGGTAATCTTATTACTAAGAAGGTCTCTTTGGTTTAACTATCTTTTATTATAGGTTATATCTTAATAATAGCCTTACTACCTCTTCTTCTTTATTATACTCTTTATTTTACTCTAATCCTTAGTATAGTTAAAACTATCTACCCTATTAAAATAGGTATGAGAAGTTATAATAATATACTCCTTTAGGTATATTCTACTTAATTTAATCCTATTAGTTAATTCTCTACTAAATATAATCCTTATAATTATAATTATACTTATTTAAAGGCCTCTAGCTACTCTATAGTAATTTTACCTGCTTAAGTGTAATAGACCTTCTAACTCCGCGCCTCCCAACAATACATAGCCTTCGGTCACGTGATCGTAATTAGCTTTCGTAGCACCTTACTGGAAGGTTTAGCGAGGGCGTTGCTATAAGAGCCTTAGTAGCCCGTTTAGCTCCGATATAATTAGCCCTAATATAGCGAATATCTAACTTTATATAATAATATTTAGAGGGTTTACTTATAAGTAATAAGAATATATAGTGTTCCTATATTATTTTCCTTAACTAATAGAGGGTATAAGTTAAAATACTTATATAATACTTCCCGAATTATACCTATAAACTAGGTAAATTTATTATTATCTTTTTATAAAGGGGCTATAGCGTAATTCCGAACTTAATACTTATTTAAAGAATTAGGTCGCTTAAGATAAGATAATATATTCCTTAGGTCTAGCTTAATAGTAATATTATAACTTAGTATTTATAAGACTTATAATTAGAGTTAGTATCTAAAGTATTTAAGCTTATTGTTTAGTATTCTTAATAAAGCGGACTTAGATAAAGCTATTAATAATCTATATTTAGAGCGAGGGATATTCTTTATAGGGATAATATAATATTATTATTATTTCTAAGGTTTATTATATTATTATCTAGGAGTAGAGATTAATAGGATAGAGGGGTAGACGGGCGCTAAAGAAAGAAAGGCCCTTTCTTAAAGTCTTATTAGCTCTATAAGATATCTTATAGAGTAAAGCTATAATTAATAAGTAAGTTATAAAACTTGAAGTAATTATAGAGATATATTAAATAACCAAAGGGATCTTAATATCAGTAAATAATATATCATTACTTAAGGTTATATTACTAAATCATAATTGTAAGAACACCGAAGGTATATCTGAATAATTTCTACTATAACCTTATAAAGATTGAATAAACTTTAATAAATAACTATACTAAATATAGTTAAATATCTATATAATAACATATTAATAACATATTAATAACTATAGAACATAAAATAATAATTATAATAATATTTCCTATAGGAAATAAATACTTTAAAACTCTATATAAATTCTAATAATATTGATAACCTTATATATATAATCCTTATATTTATAGCTATAAATATATAAAAATAGTACACGGACTACTTAGTGATCCGAGCACGATGGCTGTATTTTAGAATATCTTTCTCCTCACTCTAAAAGGGCAGGAGTTATAACTTAGAAATAATATTAATAATATTAACGATTTCTTAATTAATATATTCTATCAATAATCTATTACAATTATTACCTTATGCTTTAATTTACTAGGTTTGAGTATAATTAAATCTTGCTTATTAATATCTATTATTTAGGCTGCTTTTTAGTCCCCTTCGCTTCCTAGCTACCTATTCCTATAGGTTATAAGCCTAGCCTATACCTTTTTAAATATATCCCTCCGATCTAGCCTCCTTAATACTATAATAAATACCTTAAGCCTATACTCTACCTTAAAGTTACTTATTTAGGGTATTCTTTTAAGAGTTATAGCCTCTATACGCCCTATATAGAGTTAGAAATACTAGCTAGACTAGTTTATTAGCTTTAAGATCGATATCTCTTATAAGACGCTATTTAGAACCCTGAACTATTTAACTATACTACTATAACTACCCCTTTAAATTGAAATAATATATTAATTAAGCTATTCGACCTTGCTTTAGTTAATTATATACACGAATTATCCCCTAGCCTTTATAGGTCTTAGTTTACCTATATCTATACCGCTATATAATCGAGGCCTAATATAGGCTATATACTGTTAGGTATTCTAACTATAAAGAGCCTATCTAGCCTAAAGGCCCTTCAAAAGAGGAATAAAAGAGGAGGAATATAATAAGTTAAACCTATAACCTCTAGGTTTAAATTAAATAACCTATAATATATAACAAAGCTATAGTTGATACTACTAAGCTATATAACTTATATCTCCCTTATTTTGTTATAAATATACTATATTAGAGCTTATATATTATACTCTAAGGTTAGTATAATATCTAATTTAAAGGTATAGCTTCCTAAGCTATCTAGATCTAATAACTATAAAGTTTAGTCTACATATATTAAGGCCTTACTTATTAGTAAAGATATAACTATAGACTTATCTAAGCCTATAGATAATAATAATATTAATCTAAATAATAAGGCTCTAAGCTATATATAGCCATTTTATAATAATAAGCCTCTCAGGGTTATAAATGATAATATAATAGCTTTTAAAGCTTAGAAATATCTTAAGGACTTATACGAGCCTATAGGTTTTACTAATAAATTCCTAACTTATAAAGAGTTATTTAATACTACTCTAAGGAGTTTTAACTCTATAGAAGAATATATGAATAAAATAAAGGAACTTATGGATAACCTATTATATAATAAGCTTAAATTACCTAACTAGGTAATTATAGTATATATATTAAATAGCCTAGACGAGGGCTATAATAGTTTTATTACCAGTATTAGCTAAAGTCTTAGGGCTAATAAGGATGCTTATATGCTGAATAGTCTATTTTTTAATTTATTAGATGAATTAAGATAAAAGGGTAAAGTAGTAAATTTTACTGCTAATAATAATAATAAAATAATAATAAAAGTAAAAATAAGGTTACTAAAAGACCTTAGAAAAAACAAAAGGGTCTTTATTATAAGAACTATAAAAAGACTAGCTATACTAAGGATAGCTATGCCTTTCTATATCCTAAAAAGGCCCTAGTATAGTGGAATAAATCTAATAATAAAAATAAAAATAATAAATCTTCTATTTCTAATACTTAGGAAGTTAATATAACTACCTTAAGAGTAATAGAAGAAATTGAAGATTAAAATAATAATAATACTTTAATAACCCCCTATATATCTATGGATTAGAATTTTGATTAAAATGTTGATCTTATGGATCTTAACGATTTTAATCAAAATTAGGAATTTGAAAACGTAAATATATCCTATCATAATCCTTATAATAATAATATAACTAATAATATAACCTTAGGTACTTTGATTAAATAAAGTATTTTAACTAAGGAAAAGGATTTAGGATTAAGGCGTTATAACTAAATTGATACTGTATTTTATATCGATACTGCTACTACTATTTATATAGTTAAAATCACACTCCTTTATATAATAAGGTAGGGCAAAGCTAATTAGCTTACTTCTTCTATAAGGGGAGATTTAGATATTTTCCCTGATAAGAATAAAGTAATATGAGAAGACGTTTATTATGTACCTAAACTAGGTATTAATTTACTTAATTAAAGTCGTCTTCATAATATAGGTATAGCCTCTATTATTTAGGAGAAACCTATTTTATACGATATATATAAAGACTGTATTATAGCTACGGGCTAAAAGCTTAATAACCTCTCTATCCCTTTAAAGTACCCTTGAATTAGGATCATATAGCCCCCTTAAATAAGAGGAATAATAATAATAAATTACTCTATACGCAATCAATAACTAATAATAATAATAAAGATCTATATAAACTATAGCATAATTATTTAGGTTATATTAGCTATAAATGTCTTAGAAGTCTTTTAGATAATACTAAAATAGATAAGGACTTTCTAGATAAAGTTAAGGCTATGAATATAATAAATCTTCTACCTTGTGAAGCCTACCTTAAGAGCAAGTTTATTACTAAGGTTAATTAAAGATTAATATATAATAGAGGTCTAGATTATCTAGACTACATAGCCTTAGATTCTTATAGACTTATAAGTCCTAAAACCTATAATTACTATAAGTAGTTTATAATATTTATTAATAAATATACCCGCTTCGTATAGGGAAAACTATTATGAAATAAAATAGCTAAGACTATTACTCAAGCCTTTAATAAATTTAAGGCTAAAGTTAATAATACTAATAATAATAAGCGTATTAGAGAATTTAATATAAATAGTAGCTTAGAATTCACTAATAAACGTATTAAAACTATATATATAAATAGGAGTATTATCTATAATATTAGACTGCTATATACTTATAAACCTAACGGATTAATAGAGCGTATCATACGCATTATTGTTAATAAAACTAGCTTAATACTATATAACTCTAGTTCACTCTTAAACCTATAAGGTAACGCAGTCCTTGCTTCTATATATCTATATAATAGATCCCTATATAAAGCTCTTAAATATAAAACTCCTTTTGAGTTAAAAAATAAAAAGAAGCCTAATATAAATGATATAAGGGTATAGGGTATTTTATACTATTATAAAGATTTTAATCCGTTATTAAAAAGCTCGATCCTAGAGCTTTAAAAGGAGCTGTTATTAGTTATAGCTTTAATGCTTATAAGGTCTATAATACTAATAATAAAAAGGTATTAAGCTCGGAGTTACGCCGTAGCCCCTTCGCAAAAAGACTATAACAAATTCACCTAGTTCGCAGGTATAATTTAGGAAATACTATATAGGTATTTTAACCTATACCCTCTACTAGTTAAGGAAAATAATATAGGAACCCTATATATTCCTACTACTTATAAGCAAACCCTCTAAATATTATAAAGTTAGACGCGCGCCGCACTAGGGCTAATTATATTAGAGCTAAATAGGCTACTAAGGCTCTCGTGGCTTAGAAACGCCCTCGCTAAACCTTCTAGTAAGGTACTATAAAAGCTATTATATAAGATAACTCCTTAACCTAAAAGGTCGACCTTCTAGTAAGGTACTACGAACGCTATTATATAAGAGGTAACTCCTTAACTAAAGAGGTCTTTCCTAAGAGGTTCTTATAGCTAGAAGTATAAGAAGCTCTGCTATAAGTAGGGCCTTATACCTCTCCCTCTTCCTTATTCTTATCCCTTAACTATATTAATACTAAACCCTATATATAAATATACTAAGCCTAAGCGAGGTATACCTTTTAGTATAAATAATATAGAGGGGATTGCTAGAGAGTTTAGCCTCGATATAATTAATAAAACCCGCTCTTTTATTAACTACTCTGCTATATATAGAGAGTATATTATTAATATAGCCCTTAAGAGGGCTTATCTTAATACCCTTATAGGGGACTCTATAAGGTATAATAGTATTAGAGCTAAGTAAATAAACTTAGTAGTAGAAGTTCGGCGGGTTATTATATACCCTATAGAGTAGCCCTTCTTTAAGCAGGTCCTCTATATTACTAAGGTAGAGGCAGCCTAGGTAGCGAACGTTAGTAAGTATAGCTTATACTAAATAGAGAGAGCGTTACTAATAACAGCATAGCTACTAGCAGATAAAGCGGTAATAGAGGCGGTATTTAATAGCAGCGCGGGTAGTGCGTGAGAGGAAAAGTTAATAGTTTCGTAGTCTATTAAATAATTAAAAACCACGTTATTATCAATATAAAGTTAAGGATCGTGAGGCTATAGGTACGTATAAGTGCGGCTATAGTTAGGAGAGGATCACGTAACCGAAGGCTATATATTATTAGGAGGCGCGGAGTTAGAAGGTCTGTTGCACTTAAGCAGGTAAAATCACTATGTAGTGGCCAGAGGCCATAGAGGGTAGTATTATATAGTATATAAAGGTTATAACTAATAGTAATATATCTAGTATATAAGGATTAAGACTTAGTACCTTAAGTAGCTCTCTTTATAAGCTAGTCTTAAATCTAGATAAGGGTTAACTTAGGGTTATTTTAGAATAGCTATATTATATTATTAAGGGTAAGAGTAATCTTCTAACCCTCGCCTAGGTAATTATAATTAATAACGAGGAGGTTAGGGAACTTTTATAATTTAGTAATAGCGCTCTAGTCTAGGCTCTTATATCCCTCTATATCGAGGTCTATTGAGTTCGGAATTACACCGCAGCCCCTTTGCAAAAAGACTATAACAAATTCACTTAGTTTACAAGTATAATTTGGAAAATACTATATAGGTATTTTAACCTATACCCTCTACTAGTTAAGGAAAATAATATAGGAACCCTATACGTTCTTACTACGTATAAGGAAAGTCTCTAAATATTATATAAAGTCGGACGCGCGCTATACTAAGGCTAATTATATTAGAGCTAAATAGGCTACTAAGGCTCTCGTAGCAAAGCTACTATATGAGATAACTCCTTAACTAAAAAGGTTAACCTTCTAGTAAGGTACTAAAGGTGCTATAAAAGCTATTATATAAGATAACTCCTTAACTTAAAGGTTTAACCTTCTAGTAAGGTACTAAAAGTAAATACTACTATATAAGAGATAATTCTTTAACTAAAGAGGTCTTTCCTAAGAGGTTCTTATAGCTAGAAGTATAAGAAGCTCTGCGAGCAGGGCCTTATACCTCTCCCTCTTCCTTATCCTTATCTAACTTATAATAAATCCTTAACTATATTAATACTAGACCTTATATATAAAAACGCTAAGCTTGCGCGAGGTATACCCTTTAATACTAATAATACGCGAGAGCTTACTAGAAAGTTTAGTATTAATATAATTAATAAAACCTACTCCTTTTTTAATTACTCTATTATATATAGAGAGTATATTATTAATATAACCCTTAAGAGGGCTCTTATTAATACCCCTAGAGGGGATACTTATTATTATATTATAGCTAAGTAAGTAGACTTAGTAGTAGAAGCTAGGTAGGTCGTTATATACCCTATAGAGTAGCCCTTCTTTAAGCAGGTCCTCCGCACTATTAAAGCAGAGGTAGCCTAGGCCCCTTAGGGGTTAGTAAGTATAGCTTGCGCTAACTAATAGAGAGAGCGTTACTAATAACAGTATAGCTATAAAAGCGTTAGCTAACCTAATAGAATAAGAGGACTGCTAGCGGATAAAGTAGTAATAGAGGCGGTATTTAATAGCGGCGCGGGTAGTATATAAGAGGAAAAGTCGATAGTTTCGTAGTTTATTAAATAATTAAAAACCACGTTATTATTAATATGAAGTTAAAGATCGTGAGGCTATAGGTATATATAAGTGCGGCTATGGTTAGGAAAGGTAGTTAGTAAGATCACGTGACCAAAGGCTATATATTATTAGGAGGCGCGGAGTTAGAAGGTCTATTATACTTAAGCAGGTAAAATCACTATGTAGTGGCCAGAGGCCATATCGAGGTCTATAAATAAGCCTTAAATAAGCTACTTATATATAGGTTTATTTAAGTTAAAAACCTTTAGGTCCTCGCGCAAGGGGGTATTATAATTAGGTAGCGTAGTATAGTAGCGTCGAAGGGCCTTAATATAATGCTTAAGGAGTCTTCTAGTATTAAGCATAAGCGCTATCATAGCTTTATAACTACGACTAGCTAGTTAGGTCTTATTTAATATATTATTATAAGGTAGAGGGGGGGCATTAATTAACTTTAGGTCGGTTAGGTCTTAGATTAGTTAGCTTAGCGCTTAGTTAGGTATTATACTCGTATTGGTTAATTAATAGGGTAGGGGTAGTAATAGTTAATTAAGATATTATACTTCTATCTCTAGAGAATAGATAGATAAATATAGAATAGTATTATAAATAGTAAATAGGCGAAGGTAAGCACGCTTTAATTACGCTATATTAAGTAGATTCTATATTAAAGGAGGGAAAAGTCTTACTATAGGCTAGCGTAGCTAGGTATAAGGGGTTAGACCTAAGCTTATTTAATAAGAGGTTGCTATAATATTATTTATTTAAGCTAAAGAGGAAAAGGGGAAGTTTTCCTCTCTAGTAGAGATTTTACTAGTCTATAGGGAATAACTAGGTAAGCCCTGGGTAGGCTCTAGGTAGCTCCCTAAGGTAGTAAACCTAGGTAGAAGCCTAGGTAGGCTTAACCTAGATATAGCTTATAATATTATCTCCCCTCCTAGCCGGTCCCCCCCTAGGTATAAGCCGGGTTATTATTATTATCTATAACTAGCCTATATAGGGCTTTATACTTATTTACTATAGTAGTCTTTATAATAGCTTCTATAGGCTCCTAGGTAGGCTTTATATACCCCTCCTACTTAAGTAGGACCTCGCGCCTCTCCCCTTAGCTAACTACTTTTCATTATACTATATATATATCTCCTCTATATACTACTTAAATTTTTTATTATTAGCTATAATTAGTAGTAGCTAGGGGTCTATCCTTATTTATATAAGTAAGAGATACTCTAGTACTCTCTAGAAGAGGTCTATATAGAACCTCGGGTAGATATTATTAGGTATATCTAACTTAATAATATATACGCTTAGGACTCCTATTATAATATATTTATAATATAACTATAATAGCTTCTTACTAAGCCTAAGGCTCCTATAGTTAGCTATTAAAAGCTAAACCTTATTACCTATTTAATACTCCTCTATAGGTATCTTATACTAGTTTATATTCTCCTCGCTATACTATTAAGTAGCTATAATACTTACTTAAACGAAGTCTATTACTTCTTATAGTCTTATTACTAGGAGGGTAGCTACTATATCCCTAGAGGGGGTCTCTCCTATTATATTATTTATAATAAATATAGGGTTAGTATAGTACTTATATTCTAAGAAGAATAGCAAGAGCTTAGTTATATTACTAACCTTATTATAAAACGCTAGCTAAGTAATAAGTAGGAGCTACCCCTAGTTATCCTATACCTGGGTTAGAAACGCCTATAGGATAGCTTATATCTCCTAGTTTTACCTCTTAGTATTATTATATATTTATAAGTAGTATATAGTACTTAATAGCCTCCTTATATTAGTAAGGTAGTAGAATTTAGCCTAGAAGTAGCTTACTTAATTAAACTATTAATTACTAATAATATTATATAAGAACTTATAGAACTATAAGTAAGAGGTAAGGAACTAGTAGGTATAAGCTTCTACTTCTATAATACCTATCTCCTCTAGTATTATTAACTTACCTAACTTATTTACTATAACTTATAAGTATTAGCTAGCGTTATCTTTTATAAGTAATAAGTTTATAATAAAGTTTATTAAGAGGTCTAAGTATAAGTAAGTAGGTACTAGTAAGGGCTTTAGGAAGCCCCTCTTAACTTACCTCTAGATATATACCCCTCTATAGATATTATAGTTCCTTATAAATCTCTATAGTATTTATAATTATCCTAGCTAGTAGAACTACTAGCTTATTATTTCTAGCGTGCTATTATAGCCTAGGTAGGTTATTATACTTAAGTTATAGCTCTATTAAATAATCTTTATATAAAGCTTACTTAGTAAGTTATTATTATCCTCCCTACTAGGTACCTATAGCCTCCCTCTAAATATTAGCTTTTTCTAACTATTAATATTATACTTACTAATTTAAACCTTAGCTTTAATATCTAGTAGGAAGCTCTAAAGCTAGTAAGTAACTATATAATATATAGCTTTATATATTATATTATTCTTTATAGTTTCTAGCTATAGCGCTTATAATTTAGGGTTACTATTAAAGACTATAGTATCTAGGATATTAATATAGCCCTTCTAACTTCTCCTTATTAAGGGGCTAGCTATAAGGTCCCTGCGGGGGTAGGCGTAGTTTAGTATTAGCTATACGACCCTCCCTTGCTTCTACTTATTATCCTACCCTTATAATATATTCTATTCTCTCTGAGATAGAGTATTAGGGGCTACTACTTCCTTATTAGGGCGGTATTTAATAATAAAGTTATATTAGGATAGCTCTTCTACTTACTAGCTCTAGCGCTCTATAAGGTATTATTTCTTTATAAAGTATTTAAGCCCCTAGTAATTAGTTAGTATTTTAAAAGTAGTTATACTATATAGCTCCGCTTTTTATATATATAAATAAGAAAGAACTACTAGGAGCTCCTTATTATAAATAGGGTAGTTATATTTTATTGAGCTCGGAATTACGCCGCAGCCCCTTCGCAAAAAGACTATAACAAATTCACCTAGTTCGCAGGTATAATTTAGGAAATACTATATAGGTATTTTAACCTATACCCTCTACTAGTTAAGGAAAATAATATAGGAACCCTATACGTTCCTACTACTCGCAAGCAAACCCTCTAAATATTACCGTATAAAGTCGGACGCGCGCCGCACCGGGGCTGATTATATCGGAGCCGAACGGGCTACTAAGGCTCTCGTGGCAACGCCCTCGCTGAACCTTCTAGCAAGGTGAAAGCTACCGGCTGTGGTTGGGAAAGGTAGTCGGCAACTTGGGAGGTTATCAGGTTATGATCACGTGACCGAAGGCTGTGTATTGTCAGGAGGCGCGGAGTTAGAAGGTCTGTTGCACTTGAGCAGGTAAAATCACTATGCAGTGGCCAGAGGCCGTAGTTATATTTTATAAATAAGAGCTTCTATAAGTAGAATACTATAGGATACTAAGTACCCTCTAGGTTAACTTATAAGAGTACCCCTCTTAATATAAATCCTAAATAGTTACTTTTAATAATAATCCTATCTTTTAAGTTAAACTAATAGAGTACTAGCTAGGTATTGAAGAGCTACTTAAGCTATAAGAAAGCTTATTCTTAGTTATCTCCTTATTAAAACGTTATATTCTTCCTAAAAAGTAGTATAAGTAATCTAATAATATTCCTATATTCTAATATAATTATATTATAATAGTTTATAAACCCTAGGAAGCTCTAGACCCCTTTTAGGGAGGTAGGGGGTAACTATTTAGCAATTACCTATAGTTTCTTAGGGTTATAAGAAAAACCCTCTCTTACTATTATAATAAACCCTATATATTTAACCCTCTTAACTAAGAACTTATATTTTATAGGGTTAAGGTTTAGCCCTATATCTACTAGCCTCTAGAGGACCTCCTAGACCTTCTTCTTATAGTCTTCCTTTATTCTATTAGAATTAAATAATATATAATTTATATAAGTAGTAATAAAGTTATTAAGGACGTCCTATAAAGTACTTCTAATATATTACTAGAAGCTAGTAGGGGTATTAGTTAAGCTAAATAAGTAAACTACGTATTTAAATAACTTATACTAGGTATAGAATATAGTTCTCTCTTAGTACTTCTTTACTACTCTTAACTTATAAAAAGCTATTACTATATCTAGCTTAATATATTACTTAGTTATACTTACTTAGTATAATATCTTAGAGATTAGTAAGAGGGGGTAGTAATCTTTTTTAATAATTATATTAAGAGCCTTATAGTTAATATAGAAATAAATTCCTCTCCCTAGCTTCTTTATAAAGAGTATTAATACCCTAATAAGTAAGCTACTAGCCCTAATAAACCCTTTATCTAGGAGGTCTTATAGGGTTCTTTTTAATACTAGTAGCTCTTCTCTTAATATATTATAAAAAGGGCCCTAAGGGAGTAATAGCTCCCTTCTATCTAGCCTTAGTATAAAGTTAATTTAATAGTCTACCTCTAGTTACCTAGGGGGTAATAAATAAGCTTTATTAGAGTTAAATAGGTTAAGAAACTCCCTAAAGACCTAGCTTAGTAAATAATATTATTAATCCTCCTTTAGCTTTAGGTTTAAGGCTTTCTTAATATTAGCTAAGTTAATAGCTAATATTAATACCTCTATAGAACCCTCTTAATACTTACCCTATTATCTTACTAGGTATTAGTAGATTATAAAGAATAAGGGTATATTAAGGAACTTTATAGCCCTTATTTCCTTTATAAGGGGCGTTTCTTCTTAATCCTCTAGGTATAGCTTAACCTATCCCCTCTTATAATATACGTAGTAGGTTATAGCTTTATAAATAACTTAGTTTTTTCTATCTAAGGGCGCCCTAAGAGGATATTAGGGTCTAGGCTATTAACTATATATATAAAGATATACTAGGTATAACTACTTATTTCTAGGTTAAATACTACTATGTTTAGCGCGTTACTTAGTAATAGTCTACTAAGTATATACCCCCTTATAGGTTAATATCTCTTCTTAATATATAAAAAATAAAGGTATTAAGCTAGGGAAAGGTTAATTATTATATAAGTATTACTCCTAGTATCTACTAGAGCATAAGCTAGATATCCTCTATTAACTCTAACTTAAATAATAATAAGCTTATTATTAGCTAGTTATTCCTATTTATATTCTTTCTAACCTAATATCTCCTTCTTAATAAGCTCTAGGGCTTAATTTTACTCTAGAGTTAGTTTTCCCTAACTCCTTATTTTTCTTTAAAAAGTTAGCTACTACTTAGTAGTTATTTATAACCTTCTAATATACTAGTTCTTCCTTTAAGGTCTTTACTTTTAGAACCCTAGGTAGCTAGTTCTCTTTATTAGGGTAGTACTAAGTAATATAACCTCCAGCTTTATAAGTATAATAAGTATAGGGGTCCCTTATACCCTTTTAAAGCTATTAATATTATACTAAGGAGGTACCTAAGGAGGACCTAGAGTTTTAATAGTTATAGCGTCTTACTTCCTTAACTTATAAGATATATATATAGCTCTAGTTATATAGATATCCCCTTTAGTATCCTTAGTAATAAGTCTCTAGTAAGTTATTAAGTAGTTACTAGAGACTTTCTAGCGCTCTACTTTCTATATAATACTCTAGACCTTTAAGAGCTAGCTATTATAACTAGCTAGTAAGTTAATAGTAATTAGCTAGTTCCTTAGCCTAGGGGTAAGGGAGGCTTCTAGAAGCGAGATCTAGACTTAATTAAGCTAGTTTATATTACTTATATTAGCTAGTATTTACTTAAATCTTAATAAGAAAGTTACTAGGGATTTATTCTCTTTTTACTGGAGGGTTTATAGTTAAGCTATAGCTTATAATTAGATATTTAGGTTTTTATATATCTAGTCTAGGTAGGCTATAAAGTCCTTAGGGTTATATTTTCCCTTACCCCCCCTAGCTCTATAGAAAGTAGAGACTACTTATTAGGGTATAGTATTTAAGTAGGAGTTAATAAGGTATTATATCTCTATATCTATAGTATAAAACGCCCTATTTATAGTAATCTTATATCTTATTTATTATACCTAGGTAATATATTCCTTTTATTTATTTAAAAATTTTAGGGGTAGGGGTAGTAACTTCTAGTATATTATACTAAGTATTACTAATACCTTACTAGTAGTATTTATATGGGTCTGTATAGCTATATATTAGCTATTCCCCTATTTAACCTCCTATAACTATTACTAGAGGGACTTTATTACTACTACTAAATTAGCTTATAATAGCTTATTTTAAGTTTTAGCTATATTACTATTAATTATCTTACTAACTAATAGGGAGTAGCGCTTAACCTATTATTATTATAGTAATAAGCTTAAATATATAAGGGGTTAGACCTAAGCTTATTTAATAAAAGGTTATTATAATACTATTTATTTAAGCTAAAGAGGAAAAGGGGAAGTTTTCCTCTCTAGTAGAGATTTCGCTAGTCTATAGGGAATAACTAGGTAAGCCCTGGGTAGGCCCTAGGTAGCTCTTTAAGGCGGTAAACCTAGGTAGAAGCCTAGGTAGGCTTAACCTAGGCGTAGCCTATAACACTAGGGAAGGCTAAAGAGTTACTTAGTAATTATATAACCCGTAAGTTATATAACCTATAAGTTATATAACTCGAAATTCAGGTAGGTCTAACCTAGCGCTATGATATTTAATCTAATAAGCACGCTATATAGACTTTAATATATTTCTCAGAAGCTTATAGAGTTACTTATAGTTATAATAACCACGCTATAGGATATTAGAGTAATAAGGCTCTAAGATAAAGCTATTATTAATCTTTAATATAAGATTATAAAGCTATAGTTAGCTTAGTAGAAGAGGCTTAAGGAGAATAAGATTTTTAGTAGTAGTTATAGGAGGTATTTAGAATAAACCTAGTACTACCTAAGGTCAGTAATAATAATAGAGATACTTTGTCCCTAATAATACTACTACTACTAATAATAACCCTAGCTAATTATTATAGGCTATGCCCGGGTTAAGCTTACCTAGGCTTCTACCTAGGCTTACTACTTAGAGAGCTACCTAGAGCTTACCTAGGGCTTACTTAGTAATCCCTTATAAACTAATAAAATCTCTACTAAAGAGGAAAACTTCCCCTTTTCCTCTCTAGCTTAAATAAATAATATTATAGCAGTTTATTATTTAATAAACTTAGGTCTAACCCCTTATATATTTAAGCTTATTATTATAATAATAATAATAATAAGTAAAGCGCTATTTCTTATTGGTTAGTAAGATAGTTAATAATAATATAGCTAAAACTTAAGATAAGCTATTATTAGCTAATTTAATAGTAATACTAGAGTCTCTCTAGTAATAGTTATAAGAGGTTAAGTAGGGGAATAGCTAATATATAGCTATATAACCCCTATAAGTACTACTAGTAAGGCCCTAGTAATACCTAGTATTATATATTAGAAGCTATTACCTATTATAAGCTATGCCTAGGTTAAGCCTACCTAGGCTTCTACCTAGGTTTACTACCTTAAGGAGCTAGCTAGGGCTTACCTAGAGCTTACTTAATAATCCCCTATAGACTAGGGAAATCTCTATTAAAGAGGAAAACTTCCCCTTTTCCTCTTTAGCTTAAATAAATAATATTATAATAGCTTATTATTAAATAAACTTAGGTCTAACTCCTTATATATTTAAGCTTATTACTAGAATAATAATAATAAGTAGAGTATTAATCCCTATTAGTTACTAAGATAGTTAATAATAATATAGCTAAAACTCAAAATAAGCTATTATAAACTAATTTAATAGTAATACTAGAGTCCCTCTAGTAATAGTTATAAGAGGTTAAGTTAGGGAGTAGCTAATATATAGTTATATAAACCCCTATAAATATTACTAGTAAAGCCCTAGTAATACCTAGTATTATATATTAAAAGCTATTACCCCTATTCCTAAAGTTTTTAAGTAAGTAAAAGGAATATACCTCCTAGGTATAGTAAATAAGATATAAAATTACTATTAATAGGGCATTCTACCTTATAAATATAGAGATATAATACCTTATTAATTCCTACTTAAATACTACTCTCTAATAAGTAGTCTTTACTTTTTATAAAGCCAGGGGAAATAATAAATAATATAACCTAGAGGATTTTATAACCTATTTTAATTAGACTTATAAGGACCCTAATATCTAATTATAAGCTATAACCTAATTATAAACCCTCTAATAGAAAGAGAATAAGGCTCTAGTAACCTTCTTATTAAGGTTTAAGTAGATACTAGCTAATATAAGTAATATAAACTAGCTAGGTTAAATCTAAATCTTACTTCTAGAAGCCTCCCTTATCCCTAAGCTAAGGGATTAGCTAATTATTATTAACTTCCTAGCTAATTATAATAGCTAGTTCTTAGAAGTTTAGAGCATTATATAAAAAGTAGAGCGCTAAAAAGTCTCTAGTAACCACTTAGTAACCTACTAGAGACCTATTACTAAGGATATTAAGGGAGGTATTTATATAACTAGAGTAATATATATCTTATATATTAAAGAGGTAAGATATTATGACTATTAAAATTCTAAATCCTTCTTAAATACTTCCCTAATATAATACTAATAACTATTAAAAAGTATAAGGGATTCTTATATTTATTATATTTATAAAGTTAGAGGGTATATTACTTAGCGCTACTTTAGTAAAGAAGAGTAGCTACTTAAAGTTATAAAAATAAAGATTTTAAAAGAAGAACCTATAAGCTATAAAATAGTAAATAATTACTAAGTAGTAATAAACTTCTTAAGAGAAGATAAAAAGTTAAAAGAAGCCTAACTCTAGAGTAAAGTTAAGCTCTAGAGCTTATTAAGGAGGAGATATTAAATTAAGAGAAATATAAATAGGAATAACTAGCTAATAATAAGCTTATTATTATTTAAGTTAGAGTTAATAGAGGATATCTAGCTTATATTCTAATATATATTAAGAGTAATATTTATATAATAATTAATTTTTCCCTAGCTTAATATATTTACTTTCTATATATTAAGAAGAGATACTAACTTATAAGGAGATATATACATAGTAAACTATTACTAAGTAATACTCTAGGTATAATAACATTTAACCTAGAGAGAAGTAGTTATACGTAGTATATCATTATATATATAATTAATAAATTAGAACCTAGTATTCTCTTAGGGTACCCCTAGATAGAATAGAACTAAGTTATTTATAATACTATAACTTATTAGATATATTATAATAAGGGGTGTGTTAAGTTATATTTAAAAAACTAAGAAGAAATGCTCCTTATAAAAGAAATAAAAGCTATAAGGTTCCTTAATATACCCTTATTCTCTAATATTTACTAATACTTAGTAAGATAATAAAGCAAGTACTAGGAGAATATTAAAGAGGTATTAGTATAAGCTATTAGCCTTATTAATATTAAGAAAGCCTTAAACCTAAAACTAAAAGAGGATTAATAATACTATTTATTAAGCTAAGTATTAGAGGAGTTCCCTCATCTATTTAACTTTAATAAAGCTTACTTATTATACCCTAGGTAATTTAGAGTAAACTACTAGATTAACTTTATATTAAGATTAAATAAAAAGGAACTACTACTTCCTTAAGGCCTCTTTTATAATAAATTAAGAGAGGAGCTATTAGTACTAAAAAATACCCTATAAGACCTCCTAGGTAAGGGGTTTATTAAGGCTAGTAACTTACCTACTAGAGTAGTAATACTCTTTATAAAAAGGCTAGGTAGAGGGATTTACTTCTATATTAACTATAAGGCTTTTAATATAATTACTAAACAAAATTACTACTCCCTCTTACTAATCTCTAAGATATTATATTAAGTAAGTATAGCTAAGAAATATATAAAGTTAGATATAATAATAGCCTTTTATAAGTTAAGAATAATAGAGGGGTACTAAAAGAGAACTATATTTTATATTTAATATAAATTATTTAAGTAAATAACTTACTTATTTAGCTTAACTAATATCCCTACTAGCTTCTAGTAGTATATTAATAATATCCTATAGAACTTCCTTAATAACTCTATTACTACTTATATAAATAATATATTAGTCTACTCTAATAAAATAAAAGAAAACTATAAGAAGAAGGTCTAGGAGGTCCTCTAGAGGCTAGTAGATATAGGGCTAAACCTTAACCTTATAGAATATAAGTTCTTAGTTAAGAGGGTTAAGTATATAGGGTTTATTATAATAATAAGAGAGGGTCCTTCCTATAACCCTAAGAAACTCTAAGTAATTACTAAGTAGTTACCCCCTATCTCCCTAAATGGGTTTTAGAGCTTCCTAGGGTTTATAAACTATTATAATATATTTATACTAGAATATAGGGCTATTATAAAACTATTTATACTACTTATTAGAAAAAGTATAAAGTTCTAATAGAGAGATAACTAAGAATAAGCTTTCTTATAACTTAAGTAGCTCTTTAATACCTAGCTAGTACTCTATTAATTTAATTTAGAAAATAAGACTATTATTAAAACTAACTATTTAAGATTTATATTAAGAGGGGTATTCTTGTAAGAATACCGAAGGTATATCTTAAAAGTTCTATAATAATCCTATAAGGTTTATACAAACCTTAATAAATAACTATATTATATATAGTTATATACCTATATAATATCTCTTTAATAATACTT
>JAVHLU010001784.1:0-25296 GCA_036785755.1 Colletotrichum ledebouriae
AAACTTAGGTCTAACCCCTTATATATTTAAGCTTATTACTATAATAATAATAAGAAGTTAAGCGCTACTCCTTACTAGTTAGTAAGATAGTTAATAGTAGTATAGCTATAACTTAAAATAAGCTATTATAAGCTAATTTAGTAATAAAAATAGAGTCCCTCTAGTGATAATTATAGGAGGTTAAGTAGGGGAATAGCTAATATATAGCTATATAAACCCTTATAAGTATTACTAATAAGGTATTAGTAATACTTAATATAATATACTAGAAGCTACTACCCCTATTTCTAAAATCTTTAAGTAAGTAGAAGGAATATACTACCTAGGTATAATAAATAAGGTATAAGATTACTATAAATAGGGCGTTATATATTATAAATATAGATACATAATAACTTACTAACTACGAGGAGTTAGACCCGAGTTTATTTACTAGGAGGTTGCTATAATACTATTTATTTAAGCTAAAGAGGAAAAGGGGAAGTTTTCCTCTCTAGTAGAGATTTCACTAGTCTATAGGGAATAACTAGGTAAGCCCTAGGTAGGCCCTAGGTAGCTCCTTAAGGTAGTAAACCTAAGTAGAAGCCTAAGTAGGCTTAACCTAGGTATAGCTTATAATACTATCCCCCCTCCTAGCTAGTCCCCCGCTAGGTATAGGCTAGGTTACTATTATTATTTATAACTAGCCTATATAGGGCGTTATACTTATTTCCTATAGTAGTCTTTATAATAGCCTCTATAGGCTCCTAGGTAGGCTCTATATACCCTTCTTACCTAACTAGGACCTCGCGCCTCTACCCTCGCCTAACTACCTTTTATTACGCTATATATATCTCCTCTATATACTACTCTAATTTGCTATTATTAGCTATAATTAGTAGTAGCTAGGGGTCTATCTTTATTTATATAAGTAAGGGGTCCTCTAGTACTCTCTAGAGGAGGTCTATATAGAACCTTAGGTAGATATTACTAGGTATATCTAACTTAATAATATATAGGCTTAGGACTCCTATTATAATATATTTATAATATAGCTATAATAGCTTCTTACTAAGCCTAGGGCTCTTATAGTTAGCTATTAAAAGCTAAACCTTATTACCTACCTAATACTCCTCTATAGGTATCTAATACTAATTTATATTCTCCTCGCTATATTATTAGGTAGCTATAATACTTATTTAGATAAAATCTACTACTTCTTATAGTCTTATTACTAGGAGGGTAGCTATTATATCCCTAGAGGGGGTCTCCTCTACTATATTATTTACTATAAGTATAGGTTTAGTATAATACCTATATTCTAAGAAGAATAGCAAGAGCTTAGTTATATTATTAACCCTATTATAAAGCGCTAGCTAAGTAATAAGTAGGAGCTACCCCTAGTTATCCTATACCTAGGTTATAAATACCTATAGGATAGCTTATATCTCCTAGTTTTATGTCTTAGTATTACTATTAGTCTATAGGTAGTATATAGTACTTAATAGCCTCCTTATACTAGTAAGGTAGTAGAATTTAGCCTAGAAGTAGCTTACCTAGTTAGACCCTTAATTATTAATATTATTATATAGGAACCTATAGAACTAGAAGTAGGAGGTAAGGAACTAATAGATATAAGCTTGTATCTCTATAATACCTATCTCCTCTAATATTACTAACTTACTTAGCTTATTTACTATAACCTATAAGTATTAGTTATTATTATCCTTTATAAGTAGTAAGTCTATAATAAAGTCTATTAAGAGGTCTAAGTATAACTAGGTAGGTACTAGTAGGGGCTTTAAAAATCCCCTCTTAGCTTACCTCTAGATATATATCTCTTTATAGATATTATAGTTCCTTATAAATCTCTATACTATTTATAATTATCCTAGCTAATAGAACTACTAGCTTACTATTTCTAGGGTGCTATTATAACCTAGGTAAGTAGTTATACTTAAGTTATAGCTCTATTAAATAATCTTTATATAGAGCTCCCCTAGTAAGTTATTATTATCCTCTCTATTAAATACCTATAGCTTCCCCCTAAATATTAGCCTCCCCTAACTATTAATATTATATTTACTAATTTAAACGTTAGCTTTCATATCTAATAACAAGCTCTAAAGCTAGTAAGTAATTATATAATATATAGCCTTATATATTATATCCTTTTATATAGTTTCTAGCTATAGCGCTTATAGTTTAGGGTTACTATTAAAGACTATAGTATCTAGGATATTAGTATAGCCCTTCTAACTTCTCCTTACTAAGGGGCTAACTATAGGGTCCCTATAGGGGTAGGCGCGGTCTAGTATTAGCTATAAAACCCTCCCCTATTTCTACTTATTATCCTATCCTTATAATATATCCTACTCTCTCTAAGAGAGGGTATTAGGAGCTATTACTTCCTTACTAGGGCGGTATTTAATAGTAAAATTATACTAGGATAGCTCCTTTACTTACTAGCTCTAGCGCTCTATAAGGCGCTACTTCTTTATAAAGTATTTAAGCCTCTAGTAGTTAGTTAGTACCTTAAAGGTAGTTATATTATATAGCTCTACCCTTTATATATATAAGTAAGAAAGGATTACTAAGAGCTCCTTATTATAAATAGGGTAATTATACTTTATAAGTAAGAGCCTCTATAAGTAGAATACTATAGGACACTAAGTACCCTCTAAGTTAACTTATAAGAATACTCCTCCTAATATAAATCCTAAATAATTAGTTTTAATAATAATCTTATCTTTTAAACTAAACTAATAGAGTACTAGTTAGGTATTAAAAAGCTATTTAAGCTATAAGAAGGCTTATTCTTAGTTATCTCCCTATTAGAATATTATATTCTTCTTAATAAGTAGTATATATAGTCTAATAATATCTCTATACTTTAATATAAATATATTATAATAATTTATAAACCCTAGGAAGCTTTAGACCCCCTTTAGGGAGGTAGGGGGTAACTACTTAGTAATTGCTTAGAGTTTCTTAAGGTTATAAGAGAGACCCTCTCCTATTATTATAATAAACCCTATATACTTAACTCTCTTAACTAAGAACTTATACTTAATAAGATTAAGGTTTAAGCTTATATCTACTAGCCTCTAGAGGACCTCCTAGACCTTCCTCTTATAGTCTTCCCTTATTCTATTAGAATAAATTAATATATTATTTATATAAATAGTAATAAAGTTATTAAAAAAGTCCTATAAGGTATTATTAATGTATTACTAGAAGCTAGTAGGGGTACTAGTTAGGCTAAAGAAGTAAATTACTTATTTAAATAACCTATACTAGGTATAGAATATAGTTCTCTCTTAATACTCCTCTATTACCCTTAACTTATAGAAAGCTATTATTATATCTAGCTTAGTATACTACTTAGCTATATTTACTTAATATAATATCTTAGAGATTAATAAGAGGTAGTAATAGTCTTTTTTAGTAATTATATTAAGAGCCTTATAATTAATATAGAAGTAAATTCCCCTACCTAGCTTCCTTATAAAGAGTACTAATACCCTAATAAGTAAGCTACTAGGTTTAATAAACCCCTTATCTAGGAGGTTTTATAGGGTTTTTTTTAATACTAGTAGCTCTTCTCTTAATATATTATAATATAGGCCCTAGAGGTATAGTAGCTCCCTCCTATCTAGTCTTAATATAAGATTAATCTAGTAGTTTACTCCTAGTTACTTAGGGAGTAGTAAGTAAGCCTTATTAGAGTTAAATAAGTTAGAAAACGCCCTTAAGACCTAGCTTAGTAAATAGTATTATTAATCCTCTTTTAGTTTTAAGTTTAAGGCTTTCTTAATATTAACTAAGCTAACAGCTTATACTAATACCTCTATAATACCCTCCTAGTACTTACCCTATTATCTTACTAGGTATTAGTAGATTATAGAGAATAAGGGTATATTAAGGAACCTTATAGCCCTTATTCCTTTTATAAGGGGTATTTCTTCTTAGTCCTTTAAGTATAGCCTAACTTATCCCCTCTTATAATATATTTAGTAGGCTATAGTATTATAAATAACCTAGCTCTATTCTATCTAAGGGCGCCCTAAGAGGATATTAAAGTCTAAGCTATTAACTATATATATAAAGATATACTAGGTATAACTACTCGTTTCTAGGTTAAATACTACTATACCTAGTATATTACTTAGTAATAGTCTACTAAGTATATACCTTCTTATAAGTTAGTATCTCTTCTTAATATATAGAAGGTAGAGGTATTAAGCTAGAGAAAGGTTAATTATTATATAAGTATTACTCTTAGTATTTATTAGGGTATAAGCTAGATATCCTCTATTAACTCTAACTTAAATAATAATAAGCTTATTATTAGCTAGTTATTCTTATTTATATTCTTCCTAACCTAATATCCCCTCCTTAGTAAGCTCTAGGGCTTAATTTAACTCTAGAGTTTATCTTTTCCTAACTTCTTATCTTCTTCTAAAGAGTTAGTTATTACTTAATAGGTATTTATAACTTTATAATATACTAGTTCTTCCTTTAAAATCTTTACTTTTATAACCCTAGGTAGCTAGCCCTCCTTATTAGGGTAATGCTAGGTAATATAACCTCTAGCTCTATAAGTATAATAAGTATAGGGGTCCCTTATACCTTTCTAAGGCTATTAGTCTTATACTAGGGAGGTACCTAAGGAGGACCTAGAGTTTTAGTAGTTATAGCATTTTATCTCCTTAACTTATAAGATATATATAGCTCTAGTTATATAAATATCCGCCTTAGTATCCTTAGTAATAGGTCTCTAGTAGGTTACTAAGTAGTTATTAGTAGCCTTCTAGCGCTCTACCTTTTATATAATACTCTAGACCTTTAAGAGCTAGCTACTATAATTCTCTAGTAAGTTAATAATAATTAGCTAGTTCCTTAGCTTAGGGGTAAGGGAGGCCTCTAGAAGTAAGATCTAGACTTAACTAAGCTAGTTTATACTACTTATATTAGCTAGTATTTACTTAAACCTTAATAGGAAGGTTACTAGGGATTTATTCTCTTTCTACTAGAGGGTCTATAGTTAGGCTATAGCTCTTAACTAGATATTTAAGTCCTTATACGTCTAGTCTAAGTAGGCTATAAAGTCCTCAGGGTTATATTTTCCCTCCCCCCCCCCTAGCTCTATAGAAAGTAGAGACTACTTACTAGGCTATAGTATTTAAATAGGAGTTAATAAAGTACTATACCTCTATATCTATAGTATAGAACGCCCTATCTATAGTAATCTTATACCTTATCTATTATACCTAGGTAATATATTCCTTCTACTTACTTATAAACCTTTAGGATAGGGGTCGTAGCTTCTAGTATATTATACTAGGTATTACTAGTACCTTACTAGTAATACTTATAAGGGTCTATATAGCTATATATTAGCTATTCCCCTACTTAACTACTTATAATTATTACTAGAGGGACTCTATTACTACTACTAAATTAGCTTAAAATAGCTTATTTTAAGTTATAGCTATACTACTATTAACTATCTTACTAACTAGTAAGGAGTAGCGCTTAACTTCTTATTATTATTATAGTAATAAGCTTAAATATATAAGGGGTTAGACCTAAGTTTATTTAATAAGAGGTTATTATAATACTATTTATTTAAGCTAAAGAGGAAAAGGGGAAGTTTTCCTCTCTAGTAGAGATTTCGCTAGTCTATAGGGAATACTAGGTAAGCCCCGGGTAGGCCCTAGGTAGCTCCTTAAGGTAGTAAACCTAGGTAGAAGCCTAGGTAGGCTTAACCCGGGCGTAGCCCGTAATAAAAAGTAGATAATAACCCCTAGGTAATAATTAGATAAGTAGTTAATAAGTTAGTCTAAGGGTAGATTAACTAAGGGGGGAGATTATATTATAAGCTAAGGGGGATTTAAGTAGTTAGTAGATATAAGGTAGTCTAAAGGGGTCTATATATAGAGGAGGGCCACTATATAGCCCCTAGATAAGCTCTCTAGCCCCTTTTATAAGCTTACGGGGGCTAGAGAAGAATATTTAATAAGAGATATACCTACTTATACTAACTTCTTTACTCTATACTATATCTATATATAACAACGAGGCTCCGTCTCTTGAAATATAATAAGTATATACAGGTTTAGAGATTACTAAACACAGCTATTAGATTATAGGGTCCGGAACATGCGCTACGAGTTTAGCGCGATATTCGCCCAGCTCTGCGCAGGCCCGAAGCAACCGGGGTATACGCTAGAAAAGGGGCTAGGACGCGCCTAAATAAGGGCCTATAAATAAAAGTAACATATATATAGTATTATTACTAATATATATATATAATTTACGCCTAATTTAATGATTAATTATCTAATATATGTTATATTACTATAAATACTACTCTAGAAACCTTAATTATAAGATAATAACTATTATAACTATTATTTAGGTATATAAATAGAATAACTAGATCCTTTAGATCGAGCTCCTATATATAAAAGCGTTTAGCATTTAGCTATAAGATAGTATTAACCTGTATATTACTATTTAGAATATAGATAGTATACTCTAAAGCTGCTTTAGAAGCGAAGTTATAGAGCTAATTATTCTAAATATTTCCAACTACTTTATAAGAGGTATAGGAAATAGAGTAGTACTTATACTACTAAGTAATAATATAACTACTATTTATATTAATATAATTATAAACCTCTTAAAAGTAAACTAGAAGCTATATTAAGCTTACTACGTAGATTATATATTTAGAAATAAGCGCTATGAAATATATAAGAAGTAATAATATATACTTTAAGACTAGATCTATAATAATATCTACTTAGATATCTTATATCTATATTACATCATAGAGAAGGGTATTAACTACTAGGTATATACACTCTATAGGAGTATTAGTATTAATACTTATAAGTGTAAAGCTATAGCTAAGAGTAGCTACATTATAATCCTAGACCTCCTATTATATAAGAAGCTACTTACTAAGCATAATATAGAGGAATAGCTTATAAAATAGGATAAAGCTATTACTAAAGTATAAGCTAGTAGCTTTCCATGAGTAAAGAAGCCTAACTAATAGTTTATAGACTTTATTATAGCTCTTAGTAATAGTAGTTTAGATATCTTAGTCTATATATACTAGATAATAATATAATTATATATATATACTATCTCCCTAGTAATAAGAGATATACTAAAAACCGCCTAAGTTACTCTTAATATATTTAAAATAGCTAACCTATATATTAAGATAAGCTTAGGGGTATTTAGCCCTATTATATTAAGAGGTAATAAGAATATTATTTTAGAGAATAGCTTAGAAGCGCTTAAGACGTATAAGCCTACTATATACTAGTTATAGAGATGAGCGCGAGGTATAATATCTACGCCTAAAGGCTATAAAAAAGCGCTTATAATTATATAAATAATAAATATAAAGGGGCTCTACTTAGCTTATTATAGCTACTACTTATTAGCTAAATACTAGATTATATTTAGAAGGCTATACGTAGTGCGCTTTTAGAGAGATATATCCCTCTACTACCTAGTAGAAGAGTATATTAATAATGATAAGGACCTTATAAAGTATACTAGGCAGCGCTAGCTATAGCTAGCTCTAAGGAGAACACTTCTATTAGTAAGGCTACGCTATAGATAGAATAAATCTAATTAGTAATACTATATATTCTACTCTCTATACTAGGGAGCGCTAGCTATTAGCTCTTCTAATACGATATTAATTACAATATCTAGTATTTAATATAAGTAAATAGTATAATAGTCTCCTTATATAGTAGTCTCCTCTTAATATATAGTCTTTTATATACCTCCCGCTCTTATGAGAAGGAATATATACTAATATAGATAATAAGGGATAGGGGGTAAGTATATTATAAGCTATACTAAGGAGTAGCTATTTATTTCTATAGCTTATATACTACTTAAAATCTATATATACCTTATAAAGATGATAAGTAAGGAGATCCTTTAAAAATTAAAAGCAGTTCTTAATAGCTATATCCCTAAAAGTCATAACTAACTCTATCTAAGGTTAATTAAGGCGTAGGTATACTGATAGGTGCCCGTTCCTACTAACTACTAGCTAGAGCCCTATTATATATATAGGGCCTATTAATAAAGAGCTAATAAGAGTAGTATAGACTAAACCAAGCTATATAGACCTATATTTATTTAGACTTAGGACGAATTAGCCTAATTCTTAAAAGACTAATTAGATTTAAGCTTTTAATATATAGGGGTTTAATAGTAGTAAGAGAGTTCTTTTTCTTAGGCAGGCCTAGCTTCCTAAAAGGTTAAGATTAACCTTTCTAATGGAAGGCATTTATAAGCTTAAACTAAGTAGTAGAGCGTATATAGATATTAAATAACTATATAGCTACTATAGAGGGATCCTAAAGTCTATATTCTATTCATAACTAAATAATTACTAACTTTATAACTCTATAATTCTAGACTATAGAGCGATAATATATATATTTAATAATATTACGTGGTTTATTATGCTTATAAGAGCTACTTATAGCGACTTCCTATAAATAGGAGCATACTAAGTCCTTATTAAGAGATATAATATAGTTAACATTAAGGTATTAGGGTATAATAGAAATATAACGCGCTTATAACTATTTATAAGTAACTTTATATTGCTTGGGAAGCTATAATAATATGGTATTTAGTAGAATATAAGCTTATAGAATAACTACTTATAAGGGTTAGATTATATATATCTCTATATATTAGAGGAGCGGTATTCCTAGTAAGTTCTTAAATATAGGGAGACCTTAGGGGGTCCCTTATTATATAATAAAAGGGGCTAGGTAGGTACTATATTATTCGTAAGCACTTAGTAATTACTATCTAAGCGCTACTTATATATATATAATATAGTAATAAAGCAATAACCTACCTATAGTAGTATTATAATTTAGTATTAGCGCCTTGGATACCTAGGCCTAGAGGCTATCTAGTATCTCTTAAATAGCGCGAGAAGAGTTTACTTTACTTAACGGGGTAAGCTTATTATAATAATTAATTATAATACTTATTGAGCTCGGAATTACGCCGCAGCCCCTTTGCAAAAAGACTATAATAAATTCACCTAGTTCGCAGGTATAATTTGGGAAACACTATATAGGTATTTTAACCTATACCCTCTACTAGTTAAGGAAAATAATATAGGAACCCTATATATTCCTACTACTCGCAAGCAAACCCTCTGAATATTATAGAGTCGGACGCGCGCTATACTGGGGCTAATTATATCAGAGCCGAACGGGCTACTAAGGCTCTCGTGGCCTGGAAAAACCACTATACGAGATAACTCCTTAACCTAAAAGGTCGACCTTCGAGCAAGGTGCTAAAGGTAAAAGCCACTATACGAGATGACTCCTCAACCCAAAAGGTCGACCTTCCAGCAAGGTGAACGCCACTATACGAGAGGT
This sequence comes from Colletotrichum ledebouriae, assembly GCA_036785755.1. Classification (NCBI taxonomy): domain Eukaryota; kingdom Fungi; phylum Ascomycota; class Sordariomycetes; order Glomerellales; family Glomerellaceae; genus Colletotrichum; species Colletotrichum ledebouriae. Next base: position 9,432 of record JAVHLU010001784.1, read on the forward strand.
GACTCCTTTTATAATACTTATAATATCAGTAAGATCTACTATTAAGTATACTAAGCGCTATAAAAACTTATTAAATATATTGAGCTAGGCGAATATATTAGTTTAAACTTCTGTCACTATAGTAAAGGCTATAAAGGGTATTACTTAGCGCTACTTATAATAGATCGACTTATAATATATACCTAGGACTTCTACTTAGCGTATTAAGGGACAGATAAACTCCTTATAGTAATTAAGAATCATTTAATAATACTCTTAATATAGCATAGAGTATATATAAAGGTACTTAAAATAGACCTTAACCTTATAAAGTACTTATATATTATTATTACTATTAAGGCGTAAGCCATCTACTTTAAGCCCTCTATTACTAATACTTAAGTATAGAATAATAGAATAGAAGGAATTAGTATTATTATTAAGGAGCGTATAAGGGCTATAATAATAAGCATAAAGCTATTAGATATGTTACAGCTTAAGATAATAAATTTATTTACCTACCTATATAACTATATACCTATAGTAGCGAGAGGCTAGCGAATACCCTATAAGGTATTTTATAAGTGCTTTTAGGTATATAGATCCGCTAATTAGGCGCGCTCTAACCTCTTATACCTATATACCTATAGATATAAGGCCTTTACTATAATAAAGGAGGCCAAACCTAAGTAGTAATACTATAAAAGGCTTATATGCTATATATTTATTAGCTTCCTAGTAGTCTATATATCTAATAACTTATTTTATATATAGCACCTATTATATATAGAAGTATTTACTATATAATGTAGGATTTAATAAGAAGAAGTCTTTTTAATAGTAACTTAAAAGGGCTTATTAAGGAGTTCTAGTATATAGATCTCGCTGTATTATAGGAGCGAATTAACTAGCTAATTAATAAGAGCTATATATAAGCTTCTCTATAGGATATTAATAAGGAAATAAATAAGGTAGTTAAGTATAATCACTATAATAATAAATATATAGAAGACTTAGGAGCTATAGTCTTAAAGAATATAAATATAGTTCTATTAATACTACTATAGAGCCTAGTAGCCTAAGCTACCTCTACTACGCTAGAAATAAATAATACTCCTATTTATATAAATACTTATTTTAAACTAATAACCCCTCTAGAGACCCTACTAATAGCGTTTTTAGAGCTGTATAGAGTATAATTATAAATATGCGGGGGTATAGAGAAAAGTATAAATACTTCTTAAAATATATAAATAAAAATAAACAATATAAATTATTACTCTAGCGCTACTATATACTATAAACCTCGTTTAAAGCTACCTTCCTAGCGGGCTATATTCAGCTATATTAGAAGTATAAAGCTATATAATTAGAAGATAGCTCTATAGATTATAATACTTAGACTAATTACTTACTAAGTATTTATATAGGGTAGGATACATCTAAAACCTTAATAGAAGTAAGTTATACCCTTAAAGTAGCTATAAATAAAATAGATTTATAATAATAAGTATTTACTATAGCTAAAGAATAAAGTTTAGAGAGTAATAAGCGTTATAGTAGCTACTTAAATAATATAAGTAAAGTAGCTACTCTATTAAGCTACGCCTAGTCTAAGCTACCTCCTCTACTTATATTTTATAATTAGTTAGTATTATATAATAAGTATATAAAACTATACCTATTTATAAATATATTCCTAGAAGCTAAGAGATCTTATTTGAAAGTATATAAAGTATTATAATCCTAGCGTAATATAATAAGGCGAAAGGCTTCTAGTGATTAAGTACTTACTTACTACAAGGTTTATATATATAAACTTAATAAATATAATTAGTTAGTAAAGTTTAAAACGAGACTTATAATCCAAAGTAACTAATACGTAAAAGACGTATAGGATATATATATAATAATGCTTATAGGTATATCTTTCTAAGTACTAATAGCTATAGCTACTCGCTTTAATATAGAGTTGTTATAATATAATATTATAAATATATTTATTTAAATATCTATCAATAAAATAGTATTTATAAGTATACTAATAGGATATTATTATAATATTAAGGTCCTATGCTCATAAAAGGCGCTTTATACATTATACTACTTATTACTACTTTAGTAGATATACTTAGAGGCTAGCTTTACTAAGCTTAACTTTAAATAAGTAGCTAGTAAAAACTATTATTAGTAATATAGGTAAGTAATATTCTTATTTTATATAGATAACTATATATTAGTATTCCCTTAGGAGTATATTAAAAGCGTAAAGGAGGCTATTAAGGCTTTCTAAAAGCGCTACTACGTTAAAGAAGGTTAGGACCTATAATAGTTCCTTAGGATCGAAGTGCTCTATGATAGAGCTATATATAAACTATAGCTATTATAGTTTATATTTATAGATAACGTATACCTCTCGTCTAGTGGCGTTCGCAGCACCTTGCTAGAAGGTCGACCTTTTGGGTTAAGGAGTTATCTCGTATAGTAGCTTTCGCAGCACCTTTAGCACCTTGCTAGAAGGTTAACCTTTTAGGTTAAGGAGTTATCTTATATAGTAGCTTTTACCTTACTAGAAGGTTTAGCGAGGGTATTACTACGAGAGCCTTAGTAGCCCGTTTAGCTCTAATATAATTAGCCCTAGTATAGCGCGCGTCTAACTTTATACGAGGGTTTACTTATAAGTAGTAGGAACGTATAAGGTTCCTATATTATTTTCCTTAATTAGTAGAGAGTATAGGTTAAAATACCTATATAGTATTTCCCGAATTATGCTTGCGAACTAGGTGAATTTATTATAGTCTTTTTGTAAAGGGGCTATAGCATAATTCCGAACTTAATTATAATATCTAGTATTTAATATAAGTAAATAGTATAGTAATCTCCTCTTAATATTTAGTCTTTTATATACCTCCCGCTCTTATTAGAGGTATATATACTAATAGAGATAAGAGGGGATGATAGGTAAGTATATTATAAGCTATACTAAGGAGTAGGTATTTATTTTTATAGCTTATATATTACTTAAAATCTATATATACCTTATAAAGAAGATAAGTAAGGAGGTCTTTTAAAGGTTTAAAATAGTTCTTAATAACTACCTCACTAAAGGTAATTCTTAATAACTACTTTATATTATCTTTTAAAGTTTTATCTACTAAGTCTAAGTATAGCTAAATCTATCTAACCTTAATAATTGTATAAATATACTAGTAAGTACCTATTCCTAATAGGTACTAGCTCTTACTCTTATTAGAGGTATATATACTAATAGAGATAATAAGAGATAGGAAGTAAGTATATTATAGGCTATATTAATAAGTAGCCTTTTATTTTTATAGCTTATATACTACTTAGAATCTATTAATACCTTATAAAAAAATAGCACTAGTAAGCTATATTTAAAGAGATAGACTTTCTTATTATAGATTATAGCGAGAATAATTACTAGATAAGTGAATAATATAGTAGTCTCCTTATATAATACCCTTTCCTTAATATATAGTATTTTATATACCTCCTACTCTTATTAAAGCTATATATATTAAGAGAGATAATAAAAATAGAAAGTAAGTATACTATAAGCTATACTAAGGCGCTATTTATTTCTATAGCTTATATAATACTTAGAATCTAGAGGTATTTTATAAAAAGGATAAGTAAATAGATGCTTTAAAGATTAAAAGCAGTCCTTAGTAACTATATTACTAAAGGTAGTTCTTAATAACTATATTATACTATATTCTAAAGTTTTATTTACTAAGTCTAGTTAAAGCTAACTCTATCTAACTCTAATTAAGGTATAGATATACTAACAAGTACCTATTTCTACTAACTACTAGCTAGAGCCTTATTATATATATAAGGGCTATTAATAAAAAGCTTATAAGCACTAATAAGCGCTAATAAGAGCTAATAAGAGCTAAGAAGAGCTAAGAAGAGCTAATAAGAGTAATATAAACTAAACTAAGCTATATAGACCTATATCTATCTAGACCTAGGATATATTAGCTTAATTCTTTAAAAGATTAACTAGATTTAAGTATTTTATATATAAGGGTTTTAGAGTAATAAGAGAAGTTCTTTTCTTAGGTAGGCTTAGCTTCCTAAGAGATAAAGATTAACCTTCCTAATAGAAGGTATTACTAGCTAAGGTAGAGCTACTTATACTATTCTAAGTAATATTCTAAGTAATATTTAAAGCTCTCTTTATAAGCTAGTTAGTAACTACGCTATACGTCTAACTCCTAAGCGATATTATACTTAAAGCTACTTTATTATACTTAATATAATACTAATAATAACTTATGTCTAGTATAATAATTAGTAAACCGTTTACCTAGTTAATATAGAGCTCATTTAGCTATAAATAAGGCTATAATATATTAATATCTATAACTACTAGCTATAGTAAGAAATTGTGAAGGCGCTTATATTACTATAATTCAAGGTATTCTACAGTTAGTTATAATTAAGTAACTAATATATATAAGTAGAAGCGAATGATATATAGGATCTAGAGGAAGAAGATAATATAAACTATAGGAAATCGAAAGGAATCTATATATACGATAAGATAGACCCTAGTAGAGTTTAGAAATAGCCTTATAATAGCTAGCGATCCCTAAGGGGGTATATTAGATTATAAGGTCTAGAATATATATTATAAGCTTAGCGTAATATTTACCGAGCTCTATATAAGCCTAAAGTAACTAGGGTATATACTAGCAAAAGGGCTAGGACGCGCCTAAATAAGGGCCTATACGTAGAAGTTATATATATATATAGCATTATCACTAATATATATACAATTTACGTCTAATTTAATACCCGGGGGTATAGGGCGTCGCGGGCTCGCGTTTACCCCCTACTCACTTAGGGGGGTAAAAAGCCCCGCACTACGTTAAAAGGTCGCAACTACTCGATATTAATAGGGCTATATACTTAGCTTTAAAAGCTAAAAATATATATAAAGGTAGTAAAAATAGCAGACTGTTAACTCTCCATATATAAAACGTTTATTAAATTAGTTCCATATATTATATATAAGATATCTAAGGTTTAAGATTTCAAAGACACTAAATTTTTCAAAACTATAGAACTATATTATGCCTTCCGTTAGGAAGGTTAATCCTTACCTTTTAGCAAGCTAGGCCTGCCTAAGAAAAAAGATTCTCTTACTACTATTAAACCCCTATATATTAAAAGCTTAAATCTAATAGCTCTTTTAAAGAATTAAGCTAATTTATCCTAAGTTTAGATAGATATAGGTCTATATAGCTTATTCTAGTCTATATTATTCTTATTAGCCCTTATTAGGTCTTATTAGCAAGCCCTATATATATAATAAGGCTCTAGCTAGTAGCTAGTAGGAATAGGTATTTACTAGTATATTTATACCTTTATTCTAAGGTTAAATAGAGTTAGCTATAACTAGACTTAGTAAACAAAACTTTAAAATATAGTATAAGGTAGTTATTAAGGATTACCTTTAGTAATATAGTTATTAAGAATTACTTTTAATTTCTAAAAGATCTCCTTATTTATCGTTTTTATAAGGTACTTATAGACTTTAAGTAATATATAACCTATGAAAATAAATAGCTACTCCTTAGTATAGTTTATAGTATACTTACCTTCTACGTTTTATTATCTCTCTTAGTATATATAGCTCTAATAAGAGTAAGAAGTATATAAAAGACTATATATTAAGAAGAGAGTCTTATATGAAGAGTATACTATACTATTTGCTTATTTAGTATTTATCCCTACTATAAATCCTAATAAAGAGATCTATTTCTTTAAGTATATAATAGGTCCTTATTAGTATATTTATACCCTTATTAAAGTTAAATAGAGTTAGGTATTACTAGACTTAGTAAATAAGACCTTAGAATATAGTATAAGGCCCTCATTATTAAGGACTACCTTAAAGGCTTTTAGGACCTACTTACTTATTTTCTTTATAAGGTACTTATAGATTTTAAGTAGTATATAAGCTAGCTCTTATAATTAACTTAGAGCTTAAAGTTATTACTAGAGATATATAGCTTAAGTAGATTTAGCTTATTAACAATATCTCTTGATAAGGTACCTATAGATTCTAAGTAGTATATAAGCTATAAAAAGAAAAGGCTACTAATTAGTATAGCTTATAATATATTTACCTCCTATCCCTCTTTATCTCTCTTAGTATATATAGCTCTAATAAGAGCAGGAGGTATATAAAAAGCTATATCTTAAGTAGGGAGTATTATATAAGGAGATTACTATATTATTTACTTATCTAGTAATTATTCCTGCTATATATCCTAATAAGAAAGTCTATTTCTTTAAGTAAATAATAGATATTTACTAGTATATTTATGCTCTTATTACTATTAAATAGAGATAGCTATAACTAGACTTAGGAGATAAAACCTTAGAATATAGCGCAAGGCCCTTATTATTAAGGATTACCTTTAAGCTTTCTAGGACCTACTTACTTATCTTCTTCATAAGGTATTTATAGATTTTAAGTAGTATATAAGCTAGCCCTCGTTATTAAGTTAGACCTTAAAGTTATCCCTAGAGATATATAGCTTAAGTAGATATAGCTTATTAATATTACCTCTTTATAAGGTACTTATAGATTCTAAGTAGTATATAAGCTATACAAATAAAAGGCTATTAGTTAGTATAGCTTATAGTATACTTATTTCCTATTCCTCCTTATCTCCGTTAGTATATATAACTCTAATAAGAGCAGGAGGTATATAAAAGGCTATATATTAAGAAGAGAGTATTATATAAGAAGACTACTATATTATGTACTTATATAGTAATTATTACTATAATATATACTAATAAGAAAGTCTATTTATCTAAATATAGCTTGCTGGCGCTACTTCTCTATAAGATAACTATAGATTCTAAGTAGTATATAAGCTATAAAAATAAAAGGCTACTTATTAGTACAGCCTATAGTATACTTACCTCCTATCCCTTATTATCTCTATTAGTATATATACCTCTAATAAGTATAGGAGCTAGTAGCTAGTAGGAATAGGTACTTACTAATATATCTACGCCCTTATTAAGGTTAGATAGAGTTAGCTATAACTAAACTTAGTAAATAAACCTTTAAAATATAATGTAACGTAGTTATTAAGAACTAACCTTAGCAAGGTAGTTATTAAGGATCACTTTTAATCTTCAAAGGATCTACTTATTTATCTTTTTTATAAGGTACCTATAGATTTTAAGTAATATATAAGCTATAAAAATAAATAGTTACTCCTTAGTATAGCTTATAGTATACTTACCTCCTATCCCTTACTATCTATATTAGTATATATACCTCTAATAATAGCGGGAGGTATATAGAAAATAGTATATTAAGAGGAGACTAATATATAAGAAAACTACTATACTATTTATATATATTAAATACTAGATATTATAGTTAATATCGTATTAGAAGAGCTAATAGCTAGCGCTCCCTAGTATAGAGAATAGAATATATAGTATTACTAATTAGATTTATTCTACCTATAGCGTAACCTTACTAATAGAAGTATTCTCCTTAGAGCTAGCTAGGGCTAGCGCTCCCTAGTATAATAAAAAGGTAAATAAAGTATTTTATAGAGAAGGCTTTATTTTATTATTTTAAGTAATTAATTTATATAACTTAGCTATATATACTATTTTATATATATTAAAAGGGAATTTTTTTTAATAAAGGAATGTTCTTCAAACAACTTAATATTTGTTGAGTTTCTAGAGTAATAAAGCTGATAAGTTCTTTAAAAACTATTCAACTAATAATATACTTCTTTATTATTATAGTTATATTATTTTAAGCTATATATACTATATATAAGTTAGCATTATGTTTATACTTACTAGCGCCTTATATATATAAGTTTTAAAAACTAATAAATCTTTAAGCTCTTATATAAAGTATATAACTAGTAATAATAATTAAATCAAAGTATAGCTAAAGAACTAGATATTTTATAAATAATTAAAGTATTTGTTTATATTTATATATTATATAATTAAGTAAATATTTCAAGTTTAAAAGTAGTCGCGACTTTTTAACATAGTGCGGGCTTTTTTACCCCCCTACGTGAGTAGGGGGTATAAACGCAAGCCCGCGATGCCGCATACCCCCGGGTTATTATCACCGCAAGTAGCGCTATACCGGGATAGGCGGGCGCGCGCGTAGCATAATATTAGATAGTATATAGGTTAGAGGCGTTATAAGCGATATAAGAGCTTATTTATATATAAAGGCATATAATAGGAGCGCGGGTTATATTATAACTAGGTATAAGGATAGCTTTGCTTATATAACTATAAATAACACGCTCGTTTAACCCTAGCTTCTAACCCCTAACTATATATAAGATCCTTATTATTATATAATAGTACGACTTTATAACTTATATATCTTTATAAACCTAAATTACTTACTATAATAGTTATTAGAATAGCGAATCTATTAGTATATAATTATCTAATATAAAATATATACTATATAGACTTTAATATATTTTTAAAAGGCCTATAGAGTTACTTAGAATTATAATAACTACGCTATAGGATATTAGAATAGTAAGGCCTTAAGATAAAACTATTATAGGTCTTTAGTATAAGATTATAGAATTATAGTTAGCCTATTAAAAGAAGCTTAAGGAGAATAAGACTCTTTAGGTATAGGTATAAGAAGTATATAAAAAAACCCTAGCGCTACTTAAAGTTAGTAATAATAATTGAGATACTTTCGTTTTCATATGCGGGGTCTGGTGCCGACATGGTTGAGGGATGAGGATGAGGATAAGGGAGAGGCATAAGGCCCTGCTCGCAGCAGCAGAGCTTCTTATGCTTCTAGCTGTGAGAACCTCTTGGGAAATCTGGTTAAGGAGTTACCTCTCGTATAGTAGCGTTCGCAGCACCTTTAGCACCTTGCTAGAAGGTCGACCTTTTAGGTTAAGGAGTTATCTTATATAGTAGCCTTTATAGCACCTTGCTAGAAGGTTTAGCGAGGGCGTTTCCAGGCTATGAGAGCCTTAGTAGCCCGTTTAGCTCTAATATAATTAGCCCTAGTATAGCGCGCGTCTAACTTTATACGAGGGTTTGCTTATAAATAGTAGGAATATATAGGGTTCTTATATTATTTTCCTTAACTAGTAGAGGGTATAGGTTAAAATACTTATATAGTATTTCCTAAATTATATTTATAAACTAGGTAAATCTATTATAGTCTTTTTGCAAAGGGGCTGCGGCGTAATTCCGAACTTAATAGAGATACTTTATCTCTAATAGTATTACTATTAATACCTACCCTAATGAGTCTAGCTTATTTATACTTGAGAATATAAGAAGTTAGCTTAGATATTATAATAATAGATACTTTTCTAATTAGGGAGCTTATTACTATATCTAAACCAGGTATAGATTACTTTAAGGACTTTTAAATAAAGTTCTCAAAGGATTACTATATAAAGGGATCTATAAATTAGATTATATAGTTAATATAAGTTTAGATAGCGCTTATAGTATATAGGGTTACTCTGAGGGATTATTTAACCCTTATGGAGGATCTCTATATAGTAGCTAAGATATATAATAATCTTATAGAAAGACTACTATTACTTATAATATATACTTAGAGTATCTCTAAGATATAGGAAACTCTTTTATAGATATATACTAGCGCTAGTATTATACTATAAGGCTAATTATAGGATTAGATATATATATTAAAGTTTAATAAATTATTATATAGATATTAATAAGTAAGTAGTACTATCTTTACTAAAGATATTATTTAAGCGTTTATTTAAGGAGTAGAGGACTAATACTATGACTAAGCTATATACTAATAATAAAAGTATTATAAAGGTATTACTAAGTTAGTTAAAATACTTATAATAGATCTATAGGATAATGCTTCTATAACTAATAAGATAAAGGCTATATTTATAACCTAAATAAATAAGATAACTAAGGGAAATACGAAGATAAAGCTTAAGAAAGACTAGTAAAGCTATAATTATTTTAGTTATAAGCGCGCTAATACTATATAGCGTTATTAGTCTAATTATATTCCTAAGGATAAGGAATTATGAACTTTATCTAATAATAATAGGAAGATAGATATACCTAAGAAGGAATCTATAAAAGAGGGCTATAAAGTAATAGAATAAGTTTATTATACCTTTATAGATTTAAGTAACTTCTAGGTAGCTTAGAATAACCTTATAAAATACCTAGCGTAGGTAGCCTCTAGCCACTATATAGTGATTTTACCTCCTTAAGTATAATAGACCTTCTAACCCCGCGCCTCCTGATAATATATAGCCTTTAGTCACGTGATTATAACTCTCCTAATTATAGCTATACTTATATATGCCCTACTAGATAGCCTCACGATCTTTAACTTTATATTAATAATAACGTGGTTTTCAATTATTTAATAGACTATAAAACTATTAGGTTTTCCTCTCGCGTACTACCCGCGCTACAATTAAATACCGCCTCTATTATTACTTTATCTACCAGCAGCTATACTATTATTAGTAACGCTCTCCCTGTTTAGCATAAGCTATACTTATTAACATTTAAGCCCTAATAGGCCTAGACTACCTAGGCTACCTCTACCTTAGTAATATAGAGGACCTACTTAAAGAAGGGCTACTCTATAGGGTATAAAATAACCTATTAAACTTCTATTACTAAGTTTATATACTTAGCTCTAATACTATTATACCTTATAAAGTCCCTTATAGGGGTATTAAGGTAAGCCCTCTTAAGGGCTATATTAATAATATACTCTCTATATATAATAGAGTAGTTAATAAAGGAGTAGGTTTTATTAATTATATTAAGGCTAAACCGACTAGTAATCCCCTTTATACTATATATATTAAAAGGTATACCTCGCTTAGGCTTAGCGTATTTATATATAGGGTTAAATACTAATATAGTTAAGGATTTATTATAGGTTATAAGTATACCTAGGACTTCGTGGATAAGGATAAGGAAGAGGGAGAGGTATAAGGCCCTGCTTATAATAATAGAGCTTTTTATACTTCTAGCTATAAGAACCTCTAAGGAAAGACCTCTTTAGTTAAAGAGTTACCTCTTATATAGTAGTATTTACCTTTAGTACCTTACCAGAAGGTTAACCTTTTAGGTTAAGGAGTTATCTTATATAGTAGCTTTCGTAGTACTTTTAATACCTTATTAGAAGGTTAACCTTTTAGGTTAAGGAGTTATCTTATATAGTAGCTTTGACTTTGCTAGAAGGTTTAGTAAGGGTATTACTATAAGAGCCTTAGTAGCCCCTTTAGCTCTAATATAATTAGCCCTAGTATAGCGCGGATCTAACTTTATATAGTAATATTTAGAGAGTTTACTTATAAGTAATACGAATATAAAGGGTTGTTATATTATTTTCCGTAACTAATAGAGGGTATAGGTAAGAATACCTATAGAGCTTTTCCCGAATTATACCTATAAACTAGGTGAATTTGTTATAGTCTTTTTGCGAAGGGGCTGCGGCGTAATTCCGAACTTAATACCTAGCGTAGGTAAATAACCCTATAGAGACTAGATAAGAGGATATTATTCTAAGAATAGTTAAATGTAATAATAGTATTTAGCTATAGGATATAAGTATAAATATATATATAATTAATAAATTATTATAGTTTAATAATACTAAGTAAACGCTATTAATAATACCGCGTGCGGGGCCTCTAGCTTCTGCATAGTGATTTTACCTACTTAAGTGTAATAGACCTTCTAACTCCGCTCCTCTTAATAATATATAGCCTTTAGTTATATAATTATAACTCTCCTAACTATAGCCATACTTATATTAAGTTTGGAATTACGCCGGAGCCCCTTTACAAAAAGATTATAATAAATTCACCTAGTTTATAAGTATAATTTAGGAAATACTATAGAGGTATTTTAACCTATACCCTCTACTAGTTAAGGAAAATAATATAGGAACCCTATATATTCCTACTATTTATAAGTAAACCCTCTAAATATCACTATATAAAGTCGGATGCGCGCTATACTAGGGCTAGTTATATCGGAGCTAAACGGGCTACTAGGGCTCTCGTGGCCTAGAAAAGCTACGATATGAGATAACTCCTTAACCTAAAAGGTCGACCTTCTAGTAAGGTAAATACTACTATACGAGAGGTGACTTATTAACTAAAGAGGTCTTTCCTAAGAGGTTCTTATAGCTAGAAGTATAAGAAGCTCTACTACTACGAGCAGGGCCTTATACCTCTCCCTCTTCCTTATCCTTATCTAACCCACGATAAATCCTTAACTATATTAGTACTAGACCCTATATATAAAGACGCTAAGCCTATGCGAGGTATACCCTTTAATACTAATAATATAAGAGAGCTTACTAGAGAGTTTAGTATTAATATAATTAATAAAACCTACTCCTTCTTTAACTACTCTATTATATATAGAGAGTATATTATTAGTATAGCCCTTAAGAGGGCTCTTATTAATACCCCTAGAGGGGATACTCGCTATTATATTATAGCTAAGTAAGTAGACTTAGTAATAGAAGCTAGGTAGGTTATTATATACCCTATAGAGTAGCCCTTCTTAAGCAGGTCCTCTCTACTATTAAGGTAGAGGTAGCCTAGGTTCTTTAGGGCTTAAACGTTAGTAAGTATAGCTTATACTAATTACTTTAATATAGAGAGAGCGTTGCTAACGATAGCATAGCTGCGAAGGCGTTAGCTAACCTAATCGAATAAGAGGACTAGCGGATAAAGCGGTAATAGAGGCGGTATTAGTAGCGCGGGTAGTATACGAGAGGAAAAGTTAATAGTTTCGTAGTTTAAATAATTAAAAACTATATTTATTCTTAATATAAAGTTAAAGATTATGAGGCTATCTAGTAGGGTATATATAAGTGGAGCTATAGTTAGGAGAGTTATAATTACGTGACTAAAGGCTATGTATTGTCAGGAGGCGCGGAGTTAGAAGGTCTATTACAATTAAGCAGGTAAAATCACTATGCAGTAGCCAGAGGCCTAGCTATACTTATATATACCCTACTAGATAGCCTCACGATCTTTAACTTTATATTAGTAATAAAGTGGTTTTTAATTATTTAATAGACTATAAAACTATCGACCTTTCCTCTTATATACTACCCGCGCTGCTATTAAATACTACCTCTATTACCGCTTCGTCTACTAATAGCTATACCGTCGTTAGTAATGCTCTCTCTATTTAGCATAAGCTATACTTACTAATATTCCCCTAAGGGGCCTAGGCTACTTCTGCCTTAATAGTACGGAGGACCTACTTAAAGAAGGGCTCCTCTATAGGATATATAATAACCTACTTAGCTTCTATTACTAAATTTACTTACTTAGTTATAATATAATAATAGGTATCCCCTCTAGGGGTATTAATAAGAGCCCTCTTAAGGGCTATATTAATAATATATTCTCTATATATAATAGAGTAGTTAAAAGAGGAGCGGGTCCTATTAATTATATTAATACTAAACTCTCTAGTAAGCTCTTATATATTATTATTATTAAAGGGTATGCTTTGCGTAGGCTTAGCGTCTTTATATATAAGGATTAGTACTAATATAGTTAAGGATTTATTATAGGTTAGATAAGGATAAGGAAGAGGTAGAGGCATAAGGCCCTGCTCGCAGCAGAGCTTCTTATGCTTCTAGCTATGAGAACCTCTTAGGAAAGACCTCTCTGGTATAGTGGCCTTTCTAGGCCACGAGAGCCTCACTGGCCTGTTTGGCTCCGATATAATTAGCCCTAGTGCGGCGCGCGTCCGACTTTATATAGTAATATTTAGAGGGTTTACTTAAGAGTAATAGGAGTATATAGGGTTCTTATATTATTTTCCTTTACTAGTAGAGGGTATAGGTTAAAATACTTATATAATATTTCCTAAATTATACTTATAAACTAGGTGGATTTATTATAGTCTTTTTATAAAGGGACTGCGGCGTAAAATCCGAACTTAATACTACGTGCAGTCTATATAAGAGGAGGTAATATCTACCCTAAGTATATAAGTATAGTTACCCTATACTTTATTAATAGGGAATTCATATAGCTATAAGATATTTTATATGTACTAATATTTCTAATTAATATATTTAGTAGTAAATAAATATACCTTAGTAGAGGTTATTTTAATAGGAATAAACTAGGAGGTATTAATAAGTAAGTATTTCTAATACTTAATATTTAGTACCAGGGTTTTAACCTTAATATTACCTATAAGTAAGATTTAAGTATATAAGTTATATATACTATAAGAATACCGAAGGTATATCTTAATAATTTCTATTATGACCTTATGAAGGTCGAATAAACCTTAATAAATAACTATAGTATATATAGTTTTATATATATATAACACTTCTTTAATAACATATTTATAACTATAAATCATAACATAATAACTATAAAAGTATTTCCCTTAGGGAATAAATACTTTAAAAATCTATATAAATTCTAATAACATTAATAACCTTATATATATATATATATATTTATAATCCTTATATTCATAGCTATAAATATATAGAACTTATACACGGACCACATAGTAATCCAAGCGTAGTTCTGCTTAATAATCAGCCGTTTTATAGCTATATTTTAGGATATCTTACCCCTTACTTCGTGAGGGCAGGATTTATAACTTAGAAACAATATTAACAATATTAATGATTTTATATTAAATTATTTTATTACAATCTATTAAAACATACTCCTTTATACTTAAGTCTATTAGCTTTTATTACTATATTACTTAGCTTATTAATATCTATTATTCAGGTTATTTTAGTATCCCCTTTACTGCTTATATCCCTATTCTTATAGGTTATAAGCCTAGCTTAAACCTTTTTAATAACTTTACGCTACTCTAGCCTCCTTAAAACTATAGTAAATACCTCAAACCTATACTCTACCTTAAGGTTACTTATTAAGGGTATTCCTTTAATAGATATAGCTTTAATACCCCCTACGTAGAGTTAGAGATACTAGTAGGACTAGTTTACTAGCTTTAAGATTAATACTTTTTATATAAAGCTATTTAGAACCCCGAAATATTTAACTATACTACTATTAATACTACCTCGAAACGAGACGATATATTAGCTAAGCTATTTAACCTTACTTTCGCTAATTACCTATACGATTTATCCCTAAGCCTTTAAAGCTCTTAGTTTACTTATATCTATACTACTTTATAATCGAGGCCTGATATAGGCTATATACCGTCGGTTATCCTAACTATTAAAAGGTCTACTACTACTTAACTTAAAGACCCTGAAAGAGGAATAAAAGAGGAGGAATAATAACGAGTTCAATCTATAACCTCTAGGTTTAATAATAATACTATATATAATAAAGCTATAGTTAATACTACTAAGCTATATAATATATAATATTAATTTTATCTTATTGTGAAATTAATACTATATTGGAGCCTATATATTATACTCCTAAGGCTATTATAATATCTGATTTAAAAGTGGAGCTTCCTAAGGTTTCTGGATCTAATAACTATAAAGTCTGGTCTATACGTATTAAGGCCTTACTTATTAGTAAAGATATAACTATAGACTTATGTAAGCCTATAGATAATAATAATATTGATCTAAATAATAAGGCTCTAAGTTATATATAGCTATTCTGTAATAATGGGCCTCTAAGGGTTATAAAGGATAATACAACAGCCTATGAGGCTTAGAAACATCTTAAAGACCTATATAAGCCTATAGGGTTTACTAACGAGTTCCTAACTTACAAAGAGTTATTTAATACTACTTTAAGTAATTTTAACTCTATAGAAGAATATATAAATAAAA
>JAVHLU010001785.1:0-25292 GCA_036785755.1 Colletotrichum ledebouriae
TTATTAGAATTTATATAGATTTTTAAAGTATTTATTCCATAAAGGAAATACTTTTATAGTTATTACTTTATATTTTATAGTTATTAAAGTATTATTAAAGAGATATTATATGGGTATATAACTATATCTACTATAGTTATTTATTAAGGTTTATATAAACCTTATAGGATTATTATAGAACTTTTAAGATATACCTTCGGTATTCTTACAATAATAATAGTAATAATTAGAAAGGTAGAAAACTATAATTATTTAGGCTTTACTTAGACCTAGAATAAATAACTTTACTTTATTATTTCTTTTATAAATAAGCTTATTAATAGGTTATTTATAGATATATTACTTTATATTTAAGTATTCTAAGGGATATTATATAATTAGACGCTTTTCTAGCTACTACTATATCTAAGGGGGTATATTATAATACTTTTAGTATTACTTATTCCTAATATAATATATAACTAAAGTTAGCTCTAGAATAACCTTTTTCTAGGGGTTATTCCTATAACTATAGTTATAAGTAACCACGTTATAGCTACTCTTATTATAATAGATTAAGCTCTTTAGTAACTATAAATATGGCCCTATAGGACGTTTCTCAACAGAATGTTTGCCCATTTGTTAGAATGTAGTCTAGATACTTCGAGATACTCAAGCTAGCTCTCGATGCGTTCAACACCAAGGACGGCTTGTCATCCTGAGTCGATATCTGGTAATCAGACGCGCGTTGCGGTCGATATAGCTGATCCGGGAGCAAAATCCACGGCATCGCCTTCATCTACCCAAGCCCCTGAACCAGAAAGGCTCTTGTTTGTAGCGGGCCGTGAACCTGACATGTGCCCCTGGATCGGGAATATAACGGGCTAGTCTCCCTCTTCCCAAACAGCTGGGGCTAAGACAGTCTCTCTGCCTATGGGGTAGATCTTCCATGCCTGGCCGCTTCGGGCCGATAGCGCAGCGGCCCACCGGTTGCCTTCTCTGTCCCGGAAAAGGTCTGCGTGACCAACCGTCTGGATATATTGCGTTATATGACAATTCGTTAGGACAGGGTTGTTCGGGTTACTGCTGTACGGCCCGTAGGTGTCTTTCGAGCGTGCAATGGTGACTGCGTGGTTCAATTCCGTGCGTCCCTCCGCGATGAGAAGATATTGCCAGCGTTCCCATTTGTAGATATGGGGCCCCTCAGGTCTCGATCCTCCGGTGCCGTTCCAAACATGGGCGGACTGCGTTACTTCGCCGGTGGTTAAGTTAACGGACTGCAGGTAGATCCAGATGAGGCAATGTACAGGGTTCCGTCTTCGTCCCAAAAGAGGTCGTGTCGATGGTCGCGGCGGGATTCTGTACGCACAGGCTCAGTTCAAGATGCGTCGTCAAAAGGATCCGTCGTTGAGCAAAGAAGGAATTGGGGCTCGGAGGAGTTGATTGCAACGTAAGCTGTGATGAGATGCATTACACCGTCGTGCACTCTCAGTGTGTTGGCAAACAAAGCCTCCTTCTCCCAAGCAGTCGACCTAAGCATCCCGGGGATCTGATCCTCTCGATCGTAGGCATGGCTTACTAGCTGCTAGTTAATTAGATCCCTATAGGTGTATAGAGCGGCGCCTTGAAAGGCTAGAAAAAAAAGAAGCCGTACAGAAGTAAGTATTATTCTACTCTTTCGTATAGATATAACTTGGGTCAGAATGCCATCGAGGAAGGATTAGGTTAGCATAAGTTGTCAGGTTACTGTAAGCTGAGTTCCCGACCCCAAGAGCGCCGACATGTAACTCTGTATGCCAGTTCGGTTCGACTGTGATATGGACTAGGTAGATGTATGTAACTGATGATGCGCGTTGACCGTGTGCCCGTCCTGGCCATGGTTGCACCAGAGGCCGATCACCGCCAGACGCAACCCGACACACGTAAACCACGCCCGGCCGGTAAATGGAGGTATGCGTGTGCTCCAAGATTTTGTAACATGGCTTCTTGTGCATGCGGCATAGCAAAAAGCAGCAAAAAACACCTATCTGTTATACTTACACCGGGGGCACTGCACAAATCCGGAAGGGTGTCCTTCTTTTCTGGGGTTTTTGGGCGCGCGAATGTGACGAGACGTCGTTAGCTGTGGCATTTGATCTCTGCACTCAGGACGAACGGGAAAGCAAGAGCTCTGGTAATCGGGTTTAGTGTTTCGTTGCGGAGATTGACGAATCGCACGATTCAATAGCCCGCTATCTGAATTCACGAATTCGTGGATCGCTGAGCTGTTTGTACACGAAAAATACGCGATTTCGCTTTCCGGACACGCAGAGAGATGAGGATCAACAGTGACGTAGGTAGGTCAAAATCATGATGAAGGAGGCCCTGGAGATGCAGACAAGATTAGTTTTCTGTCTTTAGTATATATAGATAGATATGTAGAACACAGGGCAGCCCGAGGCGGTCGTGCGTGTGCTATGATACCAACGTATGCGGCAATTCAACCTGTTATTGCTAGAAGGAGAATCTGTAGACAGCAAAACACAGCTTTATACGGCTGACTAGGCCATTGCTGAACGATTCTATTCTGTATCGTTGCCAGCAGCGTCATTTTGCTGGTTCGAGGCTGATTGTCTTCACTGTCAGCCTCCAGTGGGGCTTCCCCGGACAAACGCCGCATTCCCCATTGCACACGGGTGGATGAATATGCTCTCCATAGTCGGAAGCCCGTAAAGCTGGCTGCTGCACCCTTAGCCTGCAAGGAGACATCTTGCTTATTAGTGAAACTAGCAGTTGAAATCAGGGCCGTGCCTGGAGGCTCTGAATTGCAAGGATCATTCTTTTCCACCCAAGCTTTTGCGGTATGAAACAAGCGAACGAAGATGCCCGACTGGCTACTCCAATCCACGGCCAAGGTTTGTGGTGCGTTGATCATTGGCGCTGCGTAGTGTTCGTCCCGGCTCAATCCAAGGCCCGCTTCAACTGTTTTTGAACCAGCGCCATAAGCGAATCTCGGCTTGTTTCCCCGAGCAAAACCCAATTTCACGGTACTTTATTGGCCCTCTTGTGGTGGACCCTTACCGCAAGACTGGCATATACTAATTCCAGAGAGATAACTTCTGCAAATTGAAGGTTGCATGGAAAACCCATGCTCAGACGCCTGATAATTCTCGACAAAGGCTGCAACGTGCCGGTAGAACCGGTGCGCTAATGGCACTCAAAATTGCAAATAAAACGAGCGCTGCTGGGAGAGGGGACTTCTGACGTTACCGGTTGTCGTGAAATATAAAATCTAGCCACGAACAGCGAAATCGGACAACAACGAGAACCGCTACATTCATTTCGCAATTGCTCTCTCTCTCACCGCTGCGGTGCACCGGTCTTCTCATGTATCGAACCAAGCTATGGCTCGCCGCCCTCTGCGGTCTGGCAAATTTCGCATCCGGTGAAAGCCGTCGGTACTCAACGTGGATGCTGGATAGCATCAAGTCGCGGAACCAAGGGATCGAATCGTCCGGGGCCGCCAGCAGCACCCTAGAGAGCGGCGTCCTGGCGATTGCGCTGGAAGCAGCCATAACGCAGTACCCGGATTTGCAAGACAAGTACGCTGCCTACCTCGGAGATGTTCTCGACGCAGCAACGCCAACTCTCACGAATGCGACGTACGACTCGACTCGCCCTCTCGACCGGTTTTCAGTCGCAACCTCGATTGATAGAGCCTCGACGGGGGGGATAGTGTCCGTCTCAGCTCAAGCGGCATCCGCCTATGATGCACTCAATAGCTCGCTCTCCCTCCAGAATCGCAACCCGGACGGCGGTTTTTGGTACTACGTCTATCCGCAATGGAGCTATCTCGACGGCGTGTTCTCAGTCCTGCCGTTCATGGCATCGCAACCTCATCCCAACTACACGGATATAGGCTTGCAAATTTCGCTTCTGTACGATCGTTGCCTCCAAAGGAATACGTCACTGCTCACCCATGGCTACGACTATTCTCGCACTGCGGTCTGGGCAAACAAGGAAACCGGCGCAAGCCCGTACGTCTGGGGCCGATCTCTTGGGTGGTTCGTAGCCGGACTCGTCCAGACCTGGGAGACTCTTGATTGCCGTGCCCGCAAGACCGAGAGAACCGAGACAGGAGCCGTCTGCAATCAGATTCGAAAGATGACGACGCAACTCTCGTCTGCCCTGGTTACGTATGCGGACCCTCAGACAGGTGCGTGGTGGCAGCTCACGACATTCCCTGGCCGCAGCGGAAACTATCTCGAGAGCTCCAGCACCGCATTATTCACGTTTTCCCTACTGAAAGGCGCAAGGTTGGGGATTTTCCCGCATTCGACAGCTCGCTTCAGAAAGACTGCTCTGCGCGCGTACAA
This sequence comes from Colletotrichum ledebouriae, assembly GCA_036785755.1. Taxonomy (NCBI): domain Eukaryota; kingdom Fungi; phylum Ascomycota; class Sordariomycetes; order Glomerellales; family Glomerellaceae; genus Colletotrichum; species Colletotrichum ledebouriae. The sequence continues at coordinate 4,335 of JAVHLU010001785.1, forward strand.
CTACACCGTCGGCAACTTTGTTACTGCCTCAGGGAACGGAACGATTGGCTTCGATAAAACGGTGTCAGTCTGCAGCCTCAACTCCACGGCGACGTACGAATATTACACCAGTCGACCTTCGGTGCCAAACAGCTTACTAGGAGAATCGGCGTTCGTGCTTGCGTCTTTGGAAGTAGAAAGATAGTAGAACATTGAGTTGGGCTTCTTAGACATATGCCTAGACTAGGTAGCGGCATCTACCGCTACCACTAGGGCAGCATCGCAGCATTGAAATGCATTTAATGGTATTTAATAGCCTAAAGCCGTAGGAGTATAATTCTAGAGCCTCTTGTATGAGTCTCATTGGCAGTGCAATGAGATGATCGCATGCACGTCTGTGTTGACCGCCGCCCAATCGAACTGGATCATGCTGTTGGTGTGGTGAATGTTGAAAATAGTAGGACTGATGAGCTGCTTCAGGCACATGCTTCTGAATCCAGGCATATACTCATCTAAGGCGCCTACTTTCAACTTCAAGCTCGTACTTCTCCTTACCCCAGTGAGCAATACGCAATTTGGAGAACACCCCATGAGCCGCCGATTGGAAATCTCACAATGAACGATTACCAATTCAAATCAAGAGCGACAAATACCAACCTGAGCCCCGTTTTCTCCTTGTCGTGATGCCTTCAGCATCGCCCGTTCCTAGCGCGGCACGTGACTAACGTCGGCTCCGGAGCAACCTTATTCCGGGGGTCGTTCCTCCGACCGTGGTTATAAGCGACCACGTTATGGCCACTCTCGTTACAATAGATCAAGCTCTTCAGTAACTATAAATGTGGCCCTATAGGACGTTTCTCAACACTCCTCGTGGGCTCGACGTCGCCGCACCGGCTTGTGCAAACATGCGCGCCGAATGTTCTACGCAATTCTGTACCGCAAATAACTTGAGTTTGAAAGAGGTTGCCCAGAACAGGACTTTTGGCGTTCTGGGTTCGCTGGAGGTTTCGTTGCAATGGGACACCATACCGAGCAGCGTTAGGTTAAAGTGGAATGTGGCTTCAAACGCGTGCGCCTCACAAGAATAACGAAATGTCCGCAGGCAGACAATACCTTTCCCACCCATCTTCTTCGACAAAACGCAGGGATGCAGTTTGTGTCACTGCAAAGTTTGCCTGTTGACTGGCTTAGGTAGGCCTGCCTCGGTCGATGGCCCCGGGGAATGGGTGACGATTCCGACTGACGAGTTTGGGGAACTTCAAACATCCCAAGCCAGACCTGATTGTCTGATGGTTCAGCAGCGTACATACTAATGAACTAGCTACGTACCGCCAACGCGCACGCACATGAGATGATGTACGTTGACAGCGAAGCGCCACATGGGCTTGTGTGACTGCATTCCGCGTTTTGGCCCGTTGCCAGGACCCGGCCAGCCGGTTGTAGCCAAGACCAGATCCACAGAAGTTCCTGCATCGCGGCGAGACAAAAGAAGTCCGCATCATAGAAGCAGAATGGAATAACACTTTCTGCCAAGTGATAGCAACGACTCGCGGTCGCGTGCGTCGTCGGTGGTCCAAGAAACACGGGCTAAGCCTCGAGTGGTGAGGTCAGTGTGACGCCATTGATTTCGCTCTCGCGTGGTCCTCGACCGCCGATGTACGTGATTCAAATACACGGTCTCTTCAGGGGAATATTTGTTTATGGTCCTTGGCGATACAGTTCGAAATTTATTCAATTGGACGGGGGAGGTTCTGTTCCACACCCGCATGATATTCAATGGAACCCTCCAAACCGCCCGTCCTGTTCATCCACGGCTTGTGGGTGACGGCTAAATACTGGGAGCATTGGGTCCCGTACTTCGAAGGCCTGGGTTACGAAGTACACGCCCCTGAGTGGCCCGGAATTAACGGCCGCTCCCCGGAAGAGATCCGCGCTGATCCCCAGCAACTGGCAAATAAGCACATCGAAGACATCGTGGGATACTACGAGGCCTTCATCAACAAGCTGCTAGCACCACCTATCATCATCGGCCATTCTTTCGGTGGCCTGTTTGCACAGATTTTGATATCGCGCGGTCTCGGGGTCGCCGGGGTCGCCATATGCCCTGCTCAGCCTGCAGGCATCATCACTTTGCCGCACACGACCTTCAAGGCGGCTCTTCCGATCATCAAGAACCCGTTCAACGCGACTACAACCGTATCCATTTCCGAACAGCACTTTCACTGGGCGTTCGTAAATAACACGACTTCTGGAAAGAGCGCAGAATATTACGACAGGTACTGCATCCCAGGTGTCGCGAGGGTGCTGTGGCAACTCACAATCAACGTCGCGGGAGGACGGACCGCTCCGACGTTTGTGAACTTCAACAAGACTGACCGTCCACCGTTGCTGCTCCTATCAGCCTCAAAAGATCACATCGTCCCACCGAGCACAGTGAGGAAGAATTTCGAAACCTATCAAGGCCCTTCGTTCGTGGAATACAAAATGTTTCCTGGTCGCGCCCACGGAATGATCTTCCAGCCTGGGTGGGAGCAAGTCGCGGACTACGTTCTTGATTTCATTGAGGAACTTACAACCTAAGCTGAGGATGTATTCTGCATCATGGAGTTTTGCAGAAGCCCTGCAACATACTCGATTTTTGCTCTCGGAGACACACTGGCATCACTGATATGGCTTACGATGGCAAGCATGCACATGATATGTTTTCGCGCATTGGATTAACGGGAGTTACACAGAGCGACGGGGTTAAGGAAAGCGAGTAGAGACTATATCCACATCACGGCCTTTATGTTAAGCGGAGTCGGATGGACTGACAAACCTTTGTGCGCAATTTCTCGCATAGTGTTATTGGCATGCATCATATAGACCAAGACCTATTTTCACTCTCAATAACCCATCCGAACGACTGCTGTAACGGGATATATTGTGTCTGGCGAATCAGATGTGATGGCGTCGTGAGGCTCAACACACTTATCAATACTCTGACCTAGTCCACGGCGCCAGTATTTTGAGTGGAGCCGAGTGGGCAGTTTGAAGCCTCCAGGTTAGCAACGAAGGATTTCTAAGCACCACCATTTGGATTCCTCTTTTCTCCAATGGGTCTTCAACCCCAACGACGACTGTGGGCTTGGAGTCCGATGTCACAATGTCATTGGACAACGGCCGTGTCGTGACTCCAACGTCTTTAACGCAATTTGTCGATGCTCCGACTTGAGTTGATCCCAAACCCCTGCCCCCGGCACCCTTTGCCAAGGGGTCTTTGCATGTCACCCTTTCAAACAACAGGCGCTCTCCATTGCCATCGAGGGAATCCACCGGAGGAGGGGGGGACAAGATGGAAATGTGGTGCCTACGGATCATTTATCAGGAGAGATCTCCCTCCATCAAATATTTTGCTTATGGGCGGATAAGACCGGCCATCTCTGTGCCCATTTCGTCTCGTCGTTTCTGACGCCGAACACGGACTTTTCCTACCTCTCAAGATGCCTTCCAAGCTTTTCCAGCCCCTGAAGGTCGGGCAGGCCCAGCTGTCTCACCGCGTGGTGATGGCTCCCCTCACCCGGTTCAGATTCGACGCCGATCACATCCCGCTTGATATCGCATACGACTACTACGTCCAACGCGCCTCCGTTCCGGGCACTCTTATCATCGCCGAGGCGGTCCTTATCTCCGAGGCCCACGGCGGCTTCCCCAACGCCCCGGGCATCTGGACGGAGCGCCAGATTGCCGGCTGGAAGAAGATCACCGACGCCGTCCACGAGAAGGGCAGCAGCATCTACTGCCAGCTCATCGCGCCCGGCCGCGCCGCCGTCGTCCCCGTGCTGGAGAAGGAGGGCGGGCACCCGCTGCTCAGCTCCAGCGCGGTGCCCATCGGCGACGACTCGCCTGTTCCGCGCGAGATGACCGCCGGGGAAATCGCACGGGCCGTGGAGGACTTCGCGCAGGCCGGCCGGAACGCGATCGCGGCCGGCTTCGACGGCGTCGAGGTCCACGGCGCCAACGGCTACCTCGTCGACCAGTTCCTCCAGGACAACTGCAACAAGCGCACGGATCAGTGGGGCGGGAGCGTCGAGAACCGCGCCAGGTTCCCGGTCGACGTTGCTGCCGCGTTGACGGCCGCCATCGGGGCAGACAGGGTCGGCTTCCGGATCAGCCCTTGGAGCAACTTCCAGGCCATGAGGATGGAGGACCCTGTCCCTCAGTTCTCTTACCTCGCCGAGAAGTTGAAGGAATTGAAGCTGGCGTACCTGCACATCATCGAGTCGCGCGTCAACAACTGGCAGGATGTGGAAAAGGTCGAGGGCATTGACTTCTTGCTGGACATCTGGGACAACAGCTCGCCCGTCCTTGTTGCTGGTGGCTTCACGCCGGAGCTGGCCCAGAAGGCGGTTGACGAAGAGTACGCGAAATGGGATGTTGCTGTTGTCTTTGGCCGCCACTTTTTGGCGAACCCGGATCTGCCGTTCCGCATTAAGCACGGGCTGCCCTTGAACAAGTATGATCGGGAAACCTTCTACACTCCGTCGATTCCACAGGGATACACCGATTATCCTTTTCACCCTGACTTCAAGCCGGGCGTCCCGTTGGCATGATGATGGATATTTAGTATTTGATGACTAGCTGGCATAGATTTCATAGACGACACATTAACGGACTGGACGAGACAAAGATTTCTGTTTTCTTGGCTTGCTGATAAACATTGATTGCAAAGATGGATCATGACAGCAACAGAACGAGAGTGGGTATTTCAAGTACGTCGCAGCCGGTATCCTCCGCGCAGAGGACCTGAAAAGAGGCAAGCCGTCACGGGAAGCCCTTCGGTCTCATAAGATAACACCAATGATAGACATCCGGATCGTTAGGTTTGAGTTTCGGCGTGGGAATTTTGGCGATGACCTCGACATCTAATGGCAAGTCTTCAACGTCGAACCGGCAGTATGAGTAACTCAGCGAGATCCAAAAGCCATCGCCCGAGAGGTGTCGCCTAACGCCCTCCGCCATCCGCAGAAAGGCCTCCTCTCCGCCACAAGACACGGCATCGACGGTGCTCTTATCGACAATCAGATCAAACTTGTCAGGCAGGTGAAGCTGGGTGACGTCCGCGACGAGATATCTCATCTTCACGTCCCCGAACACGCGCTTCTCCAGCAGGCGACCGCGCTCCATCGCCAGAGGTTCGAAATCGACGTTGGTCACATTCCGAAACCCGCGTTGCCGAAAGTGGTTCTGCAAGTCGCTTGTTCCGAATCCCAGCTGCAGAATAGGCGCCGAATCGTCGAGTTTGGCGAGGTATGGATCCACGATCGACATGAAGGTTGCAGACTCGGTCAACCACTCAAAATTGGTTTCGGAGGCGAAGCGTTCGCCCCAATAACTCTGTTTGTCGAAATCGGTTGGCATTTTCTTCTGCCCCGGGGGTTGCGTGTGGTGGAAAATTCGTCGGTGAATGCCCAGATCGCCCGCGATAGTGCTCGGTGAAGGTTGGTGAAGCGGTATTTTTGGAATCATGGTTCGCTCCAGTTTATCATCTTATCGAGTGCTCCGGTCAAACCTTTTCAATGCCCACATTTACGTAACGTGGAGACGGGATGTGACATCATAACTACGGGGAAGTTGACGTGGAATATTCTGTTTACTTGGCCAACGACTCACTCAGGCCACGGAGTCGTTAAGATTTCCATGAGTGTAAAATGACACGATTTGGTGTCAGTCAGTTGTTGCGGACTGGCCAATCACGTCAAGCCTGGGTAACTTGAAGACAAAGCTCCTGCAGTTTTCCATCAAAACAGTGCATTGTGCGAGCAGACAAACCCATTCATGAACATCCTCCGGCATCTTGGTTTGAGATGCTAGCTTTCCCAAAGAACGAGTACAATGTAAGCGGATTTTCATATTATACATTGCCGACCTACATAAGAGAATGCACTGCCAGTAGGAAAGAGTGCCCAAGGAAAGTTGCAAGTGCAGCATCCAAAGGTACCAGAGTCTACAGGCCTGCTCCGAAGTTGCCTTGGCCCTTGGTCGTACCCGTATTCCTCACAGCCAGACGTTCTCCCAGCTCTATCAAGCTGTCCCTGATATTCTTTTCGATATCGAAGTCCCACAGATCACCGAATCTGTTCCTGACCTCTCGCTCTATCTCCTTCAGGTCTCTGCCAAGCTCAGTCCGACCTTCATAAAGCTCTCCACAACGCCGACTACCTTCCACAAGCCAGTGATCCCTCTGTCGCCGCTGAGCATCAAACGCACTGAAGGCCGCAGCGATTTCATTCCCGCACTGAACTCGCTCGTCCGCCAATAAGGATGCAAGAACAGCGGTGTCTTCAACGCAGCAACCGGCACCGGCACCTTGGTAAGGTGTAGAGGCGTGTGCGGCGTCTCCGATGATGCAGATCCGGCCCTTGGCAAATGTAGGCACCGGATGTTCGCCGAGATCGAACAGACCCCACTGTTCCAAAGTCAGAGACTCATGTACCTCTCAATAGTTGTTCCTGCTACTAGACTACAAACAGACAGTGGAACTCCGCGCGGCTTACTTTGTCAACTGCTTTTATCATCTTCACCACTTCTCGGAGGCGAGGGCTGAGACCTTCGGAGTCCGCATATGCATCATTTTTCCCCACGGGCAGAACAAACTGAGTGTCACTAGGCCAATCGTCCTCAGTCGTGCAGGTCAGAACGGCGTTCAGGATAGTCCCTTTCGCAACAGGATAGGTCACCAGGTGCAAGTTCTTTGCGAACTAGGTTCTTAGGCTTAGCAAAACGCCCTTTTCATCTCGTCATTTGTTAAGAAACGTCCTATAGGGCCATATTTATAGTTACTAAAGAGCTTAATCTATTATAACGAGAGTAGCTATAACGTGGTCGCTTATAACTATAGTTAGAGGAACGACCCCTAGAAAAAGGTCGCTCTAGAGCTAATATTAGTTATATATTATACTAGAAGCAAGCGATACTAAAGGTATTATAATATACCCCCCTAGATATAGCTATAGCTAGAAAAACGCCTAACTATATAGTATCCCTTAAAATACCTAAATATAAAGCGATATATTAAGAAATAACCTATTAATAAGCCTATTTATAAAAGAGATAATAAAGTAAAGTTATTTATATCGGGTATAGGTAAAGTATAAATAGTTATAGTTTTCTACTTTTATAACTATTACTATTATTATTATAATACCCTTTATTTACTAACTCTTACTAATAGCAGTAGAATTTATTATCTCTTATTAGCTTAAGTAGGGCGGCTACTATTATATTAATTTTAAATAAAATAACCTAGCTACCCTCCTATCTTCTTAACTCTTTCTTATATATAATATAATAACTATATATATACCTAACTTTAGTTCTAATCATAACCTTATCGCGCGCGCGCGCGTGCATATACCTATAACGTGTAATAATCTTAAAGCTATTATAATATATTAATATATTTTTAAATACCTCCTAAAAAGAAGACTAGTTAGGCTATAGCCCTTAAGAAGGCGCACGCTATTAAAAGCAAGAGTAAAGCTAGGGGTAGAGGGGCGCGCCCTCCTCCCCTAGAGAGTAATAATAAGGTTATATATATATTATTCCTTCTTATTATTAATATATAATATACTAATATATTATATAATAAGTAGAAAGAAGTAGAAGCGACCTATAGAGAATAGCTTTAAACTTAAGGGTTTATAACTTAAGAGGCCCTAGGGTTACTCTCCTAAGTAATCTAAGAGAATAGCTCCTAGTAAGTTATAATCCCTTTATTATTATAACTATATACTAGAACGTTACTAACCTTATTATTATTATAATCCCTAAGGAGATAGATAAAGAGGAGAGTACTAGCGAGGGTAGTTTAAAGCCCCCTCCTAGCCCTCCTCCCCCTAGTAGAGGTATAGAGGTAGAGTAAATACCCCTATTTAATAAGCGCTACTTTTAGTATATTTTAAGCAAGCTCTTAGGCTTATTAAATAGAAGGTACTTACTTAATATAATAAGTAAGTATAACTACTATTATAAGGGTAAGGTACTTTATTAATAAATAAGCGCCCCTATTACTATTATAGTCTACTAATATACTAAGGCTAAGACTTTAGATAACCTAGTAGTTAGAAAGGTAAGGTTCTATATACGCTTCGTTTTTATAACTATCTTCTAATATAATATATAGACCCTCGCTTATTAGAGAGCTATACTTTACGAGGCTATTACTACTTAGAAGGAGGAGATTATAATAGTAAAAAAAGGTAGTAATAGTAAGGGTTTAAGTAGGGCTTCTATAGTAATAAGTAGTTCTAGTATATATAGCGTCGTCGCTCTATCTCCTACCCTAGTTCTATTAAGAACCCTAGCGGTTAGTATAAGTATACCTATACCTTATCTACCTACTAGTAATATAGCTACTATAGTAAGCTACGTAGTTAATAGTATTATTAGTATATATTTACTAGAGGTATTACTACCCTTATATAATATCCTAATAGATTAGTATAAGTAAATCCTCTAAGGTTAGGTAGTAGAAAATTAGCGTTTTAGAGTAGCCCTTTAGGGTATATTATATTCTTTTACTCCTATAGGAGTAACTTTAGGCTCCCTAGCTAGTAAGCTATAAATTAATTAAAGATTAGGCGCTACTAGCCCTCCTATACTTATTTAGAGCATCCCTTATTTATTATAATTATTCTTTATATATTCTTTAGATTAAGGAGCGAATAGAACTATTTAAATTTCTCGTAGTTAAGAACCTTTATAAGACTATTAGCTAGTATATTATTTATTAATATATATACTACGCTAAATAATCCTCTAGCGTATTCTTATTATAGCTATATATTCTAAATATTAATATACTATAGCTTAGTTAAGATCCGTTCCTTTTTACTTATTATAAGACGAATTATCTATTAGTTATTATAATAAATCTTGTAGATATCGCTAAGTTTAAGAGTAATATCCTTAAATAGCCTCTAAAGAGTAATAGTCTCCTTAGCTATATATTCGAGGCTTAGAAGCTCTGCTTCTATTATTAATATTATAACTATAGCTTATTAAGTAGCTTTCTATTAAATTAGTCCTCTAAAGAGCGAGATTATATACCCTTAAGATAACCTCTATATCTCCTTATTATCTATAAATAAAGCGTTACTTATAATTAGTAATACCTATCTACCCCCTTAGTTACTAAAGTATATTATAAGGTAGCTAGTATAATATAGGTATTATATAACCTAGTTAGTAGTAGTATAATAATAAGGAGCAGGATTTATTAGGAACCTTAAGAGTAGAGAATATATAAAAGCGATATTAGGTTAGATTATAATAGTAATATAGAGTATAGAGCTAATCTTCTCTTAGAAACTCTTTACTTCTAATAGTATTACTATTATTTTACTCTTTATAAGTAATAAGTTTAAAAGGGGGGTTACTAGCGCTCTTAAGTTAAGTAAATCGAACTTCTTTATAACCCGCTTAATATATTAGTTATAAGAAAGGTATATCTTTTATATAGCTTAGTTATAAATAACTCTAATTCTAAGATAATATTTAACTAGGCCTTATTCTTTTAACTTATATACTTCCTTTAGGCTAGTAATTACCCTTTATATTACTTCTTTATAATTCCTATAAAATAGGATAAGGAAGTTATCTATATAGAAGATAACGAGGACCCTCTTCTTAGTTAATTAAAAGAGATATAGGTCTTTATTTATAAGTATAAGGCCTAGGCGCTAAAGGGTTAAGGAGAACTCCTTATACTAGAGTAGTAGTATATCCCTTAGCCTATAGAGCGCGTAGTATAGTATAACGTACTTTCCAGGCTATTTAAAGCTATCTAGTAACTTATAAATAATTAGGTCTTTATATAGGTCCTAAGAGGCGTTTAGGAACGCGTTAATAATATCAAATTATTTAACCTCGAGGTTAAAGTATATAGTAATTACTATTACTACTCTAAAGGTATAAGTAGCGAGGGTTACTATATAAGTCTATTTAAGGGGCGATTTCTCTTACTAGTCGCCCTAAACGTGGATCCTTACTTTATACTAGTTAAGGATATTATTCTTATTAAATTTATAGGTAAATACCTACTTTAAAGGGATTAGTCTCTTTATTATTATCTCTTAATTAATAACGCGCTATATATCTATTTACTATAATTTGCCTATCTTAACCTTAGCTACTTCTTTAAAGCGAGTTCAGAGCGCTTATAAGAGGTTTAAAAGTTCCTTTTATAAGCGAGGTAGCTTAGTAAGGTTATTAGTAATAAGACGTTTATAGATTATTATAGTTATATAAGCGGGTTTTATGCTATAGATAGTAGTATATATATAGCTATAGAGCGTATAGTACCCTATATTAGCTTCTAAAAAGGCTTTCTATTAATTAGGTATAAAAGTCTTAAAGAAGCTAGATACTTACTCCCGCTCTATATAGTATTAGAGTAAAAACTAGTAACTAGAGCAGGATTCGCTTTCTATTATTCCTAGTTATAAGTTACTAGGTAGTAGATTATATAATTATTAGGTTTAATAAGTTTAGCTATAGCCCTCCTAGTTATATACCTAGTTAGACCTCTATTTAGTATTATCCCTCTCCTCTCTATCTTAGTATAGCTATACTAGTAGATTTAAAAGCCTACTATCTAAGGGTTTATTCTTATTACTCTTACCTGCTTTAGAAATATATTATAAAGTAGGGAGTAATTTAATTATAATATAATCCTTAATCTATTCCCCTTTAGAATTAACTTCCCTAATAGCTTTATATATATAGTTTAATTCTAATATATATATTATACCTATTACTCTATCTATTAGAGCTAGGCTTTTATTTAGCTCTAGTATAAGATCGGGGGATAATAGCTATACCCCCTTTTAACCTACCTATCCTTTTAGAAGTTTTAAGATTCTTCTATTTAGAGACTTAGTTATAAGAATAAGGGTTAGTATAATTAACTATTTAGTTATAAGTATTAATATAGCTTTATCCTTATTTATAATACCTAGGATCTAAAGTTTAAAGTTAACTTATAATATAGGCTCTTTAATCTCTTCTACTATCTTATGGATAATATCTTCTAGAATAGCCTCTTTTACCTCGTCCTTTATATAGAAAGTCTATTTATTAAATATTATGTTCTATATAATAATAACTACTTATAATATAGGGATCTAAACCCTATATAGGTTATGGTATTTAGAATATATCCTACTAGGTATCTAATATATCCCCGTAGTACTACCTTAAAGTCTCTCTTATTAATTCCTCTCTCTCGTTCCCTCTTAAGGGGGTATATATAGTAGCTATAGGTATATATATATCCCTAGTAAGGGCGAAGGTCGCGGGTTAGGGCTACTCTATTATTAGGTTACTACTAGCGAAAGTACTAATAGAACTATTCCTCTTTAATCTATAGTAGCGAACGCTAGTTATAGCGTTTAAGTAAGCTTATATTATAAAGCGTTATTACTACTAGTACTATCTTAGCCTATAGTTTTATAAGCAAGCTAGCTATAGTAAATATCTTAATTATTTAAGTTATAACTTCCTAACTAGCCCGTTCCCCTCTACTATTTAGTTCCTTTATATATAGAGGGGTCGTTTTAACCTCTATTCCTTCTATATAGGTCTAATCCTTATAGCCTATATAGCTTATAAGTAAAATTACTAACCTCTTGATATCTTATCTAATCTTATAAATAGAAAGTCCCTTCTATTAATATACCTATTGCTTAAAGGTATATAGAGCGAGTATAACGCTACTATAGGTCTTATTAACGCGTAGAAATATAAAGAGCTAACTAGTATACTTATCCTTAATAATAAGGAGCTCTTAGTTCTAGTTAAAGCCTTTAGGGTAGTTAAAGAGATCCTATGCGATTCTATAGTAAGGGTATATTACTTTATCTTCTAATATTCGTCTTAAAACTACTTACTTAGTATATATAACTACGTACTATTAGTACTATAGGTATATTAGGCCTTTAATCCTCACCCCCCGAGCAGCGTATACTAGCTACTCTAGAGCCTTAGGGCTAAGGTACCTGCTTTATAAGTACTAAAGTATTGCGTTGTTACTCCGGTCTAGTATTAGTATAAAAGAGGTATACTTATATATTATAAGTATATAGTTTATATTATTAATAATAGTATTAATACTTTAGGGAATCCGCTTAGGAATAGAATATAACGAACGAGGCTTATATTTAAGGAAAGCGAGGTTCGCTTTCCTAACGAGTTTCTTAAGTATATTACTATTCTTATAGGTTCTAAAGCGAAGTATATAGTTATACCCTAAATACTAAATACCTATTTTCTAAAGTAGCGCTTTAGAGATAATATTAATATAAAAGTTCTTAATATATCCTATGTTATAGAGTATAAAGTCCTCTATATTCGCGCCTTTTGGGCTATTAAGAGCGTTTTTAATAATATATATACCCTTTATAATAATTAGGTATAAAGCTATTCCAGAATTAACCTATTCTCCTTTATAATACCTAATTAAAGAGGGGATAAGTAGAGACTTATTATTTATAAGGTATATTCCTCTATAGTTATCTAGGACTATAGACTTATATAATATATAGGGTCCTAAGTAGGGGGTTATAAAGATACTTAGTTGCTTTTTATCTAAGTTAACTATATTATCCCTAACCTTATTTAAGAGGGCTATATAGAAAGTAACTATTACTATATTAATAGAGTAGCTTAGGGCTATATTAGATTTCTTAGATAAACCCTTATTATCTCCCTTATTATTTTAGTAGTTCTTACCCTTATAGGGTATAGCGCGTAGCTAGCCCTTATAAGTAAGTTCCTTATAAAGGTTAGCAAAGTATAGGTTACTATTGAACTAGTTATAGATCTAAGCTACTTATATTAGGATAGGATAGGATAGACTTAGCTACGTAACTTTTAGAAAGCTCCCTTAGCGCATAGACCTATTATAAGGAGACTATAGAGTAGAGCGTAGAGGAGAGGAGCGTAGCAGTGGAAAAGATAGTATTATTATTATTATAATTAGTACTTTAATAACCCTATACCTTATTTTTTAGTATTTCCTTAGCGAATCTACGCCTAATTTAGATAATCTCTTTTAATTAGATTTATAGATTATTCTATATATCCTTTAAGCCTACTCTTAATATTATTACTTATTTATAGGTAGAGCTATATTATTTATTATCTTTCTAGTTCCTATTAGTTCTAGCCCTTTTCTAATAGTACCTAGAGGCAGATTCCTTTACTCTTTTTAATAGCTTTTATAGGCTCCTTAGAGATGCCTTTACTATATCTATATATCCCCGCTATTAATATATATATATATATAATTAATCTACTTTAAATATAATAATAACTTAAGAAATTTATAAGTAATAAATAATAATAATATAAATAAAAATAAAAACTTAGTTTAAAGAGAGAAAGATATTTATAGACCTACCTTAGTTCTAAGGGAATAGTAATAGCTATGCTTTCTTATAGAATTAAGGTAGGAACGACGTAGACCCTAAAATCCTCTCTTTCTCCTTTTTCTTTTTAGTATACTATTAGTAGGTTCTAGCGAGTATATCCCTTTCCTTACCCGCTTATATATTATTAAAACCGCTATTATTTAACTAGCGAGTTATAGCTAATATAGCTAAGATAGCTATATATAATACTAATATAGAGATTAGTAGTCTTACTAAGCTAATAAGTATAGTAAGATTAACTAGATTAATAACTAGAGACTAATAAACCCCTTATTATTATAGCCCTAAGTACTAAGAGTAATATACTAATTTTAGAGAGATATTAATATAGAGAAGCTACGAATTCTTCTAAGATAAGAGCGTTATTAGGAAGACCTTTTTATATTAAGTAATAAGACTTAAAGTAGATTTATAATAGCCTAGAGTAATAAGATTAAGGTTACTAGACCTTTCTTATATTTATTTAGTTATTTAGTTTATACGATTTCCTTTTTTATTTTATTTAAAGAAAGTTATACCTACCTACTTTATCTTTCTTTTTAGAAGATATTATAATAATAACTTTACTCTATTAACTATAATACTTTATTACTTTAACTATATAATATTAACTTTAATATTTATAAACCTATAAGTATTATATCTTCTTCTTCTTTAGCTAACTTAGATACTAGATCCTCTTTTAATAAGGGGAAATAGCTTAAAGAGAGATTTATAAGAGCTTTATTTAGCGAGATATAACCTTAAACTATAGGGTAGCTAGCTTCTAATAATAATATAGATAGGTCTATAAATCCTACTTCTAGGATAGGAGTAACGCCCTTAAGTACTTTATATTCCCCTAAAGGAAGTTATACTAATTAGGATATTATAGCCCTTATAGATCTCCTTATAGGATATCCTATTATTATAATAATAACTCCTTATTTAACTAGAGCGCCTAAGTTTATAAGTACTAATATCTCTAACTTTATTACTAACTATAAGAGCTTTTTAAAGCTTTACTATAAGACTAATAAAGATATAAAGAACGAGGTCTATATATATAGCTCTAGTAACTATTAAGACGTAGTAAAATCTTATATTAGTAAAGCTAAGACCTAGAAGGAAGCTAAGGAGAGACTTCTATATTAATTTAGATTTATAAACCTAAAGTCTTATTAAGATCCTAATACTTACTAATATTAGGCTTATTATATTACTTATTATTATTTTCTAGAGAGAGCTATAAGAGCTATAGCTTAAAGTCTTAGCTACTAGCTTATTAAGGTTATTTTAAAGTAGTAGGTTATAATAGAAGACGCTCTAATTAAATAGTCTACTACCTGCTAGGAACTTTAATAGTTATCTAGCTTTATTAAGCCTAAGCTAATAATAACGTTTTATATCCCTATAAAAACGATTCTAATAAAATAGAGGGCTAAAGCTAAGGAACCCTCTATAGCCTAGACTACTAGCTTAATTATTAACTCTCTTATAGAGAACTTTAGGACTCTAAGTATTAATAGGGCTAATTATAAGATAGATATCTTAACCCTTATTAAGAGAGTTACTAGCTAAGGAGATAATACTTTTAATCTAAATACTATAGAAGCTACTAAACCTTATAAATAATAATTATAGGACTATTTATAGATTTAGTACTAATAATAATAATATAACTACCTATAAGCTAGATATAGGGATTACTAAGGAGGATACTAGTAATACTAGGGATTTAGAAGAGGTAGAGCAAGAGGAGGCTATAGAGGCTTCTAGTAAAATAGACTACTATAGTACGTGCCTTTCTAAGCTATAGGGGCTTGCTAGTTTTATAGCGCTATTAACTATATTATTATTAGCTATGTTAAGTATCTTAAGGCTAGCTAGAATAGGGTCTGCTACTATATATCGCCCTATTACTTTATTAGCACCCTAGATATAAGCACTAAGGTTAAGATAGGTATTATTAATAAAGGCTATAACTATAAATTAACTAATAGTTAGACGATTTTAAAGTATATCCTAATTAATAAGGATACCTTTATATATTATATAGTTACTATAAGTAAGTTAGTAGAGAAATAGTAGCTAAGGCTTCTAGAGGAGGTTATAAGAGTTATTAGTTATAATAAGATATACCTTAAACTATCTATTAGCTTTACGAATTTATTAAAGGATATTACTTAATTATATAACTTTATAGATATAATATTCTTTAGCTTTAAGGTAAAGAATTAGTATATTAACCTAATAGAAGATATTACTATTATAAAAAGAGGGAAAGCTAGAGGGTATTATATAGAACCTTATAATACTTATTATTACTAGGCTCCCTAAATAGCAAACCTACTTACGATTTAAGACCCTCTTATTTAAATTACTTAGAGAGTTATAAAGCTCCTAGATAATAAAGAAGACGCTAAAGATATTATATTACTAGACGCCCCTAAGGAATAAATTAAGTAGTAGAAGTAAGATAAATAGGATAAGCCTTAGATTTAATTTAGTAATTCGTAGACTAGCTATACTCTTACCCTTAAGTTATATAATAAAAGAGTAAATAAGAAGATAGCTATCCCTAAAGCCTTTCTTTATTAGAACTAGCTTAATTAGGATAGAATAGTCTATAACGCTACTAAAGCTATAATCGCTAAGTATAAGGATAAATATAACTTAAAAGTATAAGAGGTCTTTATTCCTACTAATATTACGCTTCTAGATTAATTTAATAAGACTAGAGAGAGTAATAAGGAGTTATAGGAATAAATAGATTAATAGAATAATAATAAGAACTATTCTAAAGGCTAAGCGACTTTAGCTACTATTCCTATAGACTTACCTAAGGATTTATAAACTAAGGTAATTTAATTTAATTACTATATAATTAATCCTATCTTTAAGATAGGTACTATAATAGAAGATTAGGATTTAGTATTACTTCTACTACTAAGACGTATTACTATCCTAGACTTCGTTATAACTTACTAATAGATTACTATTACTTTTTATAGCCCTATAAATATATTAATTAGGGGGATTCTTAATAGTAGCTCTATTATTAACCTTATTAGTAAAAGTTATATTAAGCGCCTAGGCTTATAGAGCGATATAATTAAGATAAATATAGGGATCCGCGGGATTATTAATAGAGAGTATAGAACCTAATTTATAAGTATAATTATAAATAACGTTTATATTAGTAGTAATTAGATTTAAAATATTAGCTTTTTTATTTTCCCTAAAAATACTTATAATAAGGACCTAGTACTAGGAGCTCCTTTTATCTTAAAAACTTAAAAAACGCTAGATTATATATAGAACTAGATTATTAGAGTCCTTTAGTCTAGGAATATAAAGATTAATATCCCGCTATTATTTTATATAAGAGACTTAACTACTTAGGTCTTAGAAATTATTATTAAGATAGACTATTCTATTTCTTCTTAATATTAATATCCCCTCTTATCTCCTATAGAGGAGGGGAAATAGAGGTTACTACTAATAGACCTAATATAGTAATAAGCTTAGACTTTATAGGAGATAATTAGTAAGTTAATAATACTAAGAACGAGGAAGAGTTATATATAACGCTAGGGAGTATAAGGATATACTAGGATAGTAAAGTAATTTAATAAGCTTTTAAAGGATCTTATAACCTACTAGACGAAGTTAAGTAATAATTAGACCTAAATAAGGAAGTTATTACTATTTTTAAAGAGTTTAGACTAATTTCTAATAAAATCCTAGAGATTATAATCTATAACGAAGTTACCCCTAAGCTTAATAAGATCTATAAAGCGATTATAAGTATAGGGTATATAATAGGATATAATAGCTATAGTATTAATAATTAATACTATATTTATAGACCTAAGAAAAGAATAATAAAGAAGAAAGTACCTAGGAGGAAGTATAAGTTAGTATATTAGAAAGGAGTTAAAGTTATTATAGCTATAGATACTACTTTCTCCTATAATAATTATAAACCTATACTAATAACACTTATATTACTAATAGAAGATATTAATGTAATATATAAGATAAAAGATAAGAAGATTTAACCTATTAATAATACTATATTAGATAGTTTAACCCTAGATAGAGACCTAGAGTAGAAGTTAAAAGTATAGGTAAAAGCTATGAAAAATATAATCCTAGATCCTAGCGCTTTATTTATAAGCCTAGTTATACTAAAGCTTTTAATTATTAAATAAGGAATAAGGCTTATAAGAGCTTAATAAGAAGCTATCCTTAAGACTATTAATTATCTATAGCTTAAAGAGAAGAAGCTCTTTATAGCTATTCTTATTATAAGAGAGAAAGCTTTAGCTTAGGAATTTAAGTATTCTAGCTCTATATACCTTTCTATTATACCTCTATAAATAATTTAAATAGTACTATATAAGGTATATTAAGCAAAAGGAATCCTAATATTAAGAGGACTAGAGTAGGATATTATTATAATTCTAAAGGATAAACTAGAGAAGGGAATCCTTAAGCAAAGTTATATAGCTTATTATAATCTATTCTTCTTAATATAAAAGAAAAATAGTAAGATAAGGCTTATTAACTTAGCGACTAAGATAAATATAATTATAATACGAGACGTAGTACTACTCCCTTTAGTAGATAGTTTTTTAGAAGACTTTGCTATATATTAACTATTATTACTACTAGACTTCTTCTTAGGATATAACTAAGTCCTATTAAACCTTATAAGTAGAGATTTAATAACGTTTATATTACCTATTAGACTACTATAGATATATATATTACCTTAAGGAGTAATAAACTTAGTTACTTAGTCTATATAGGTTATAATTAGAATCCTATATAACCTTATCCCTAGCTACTATAAAGCTTTCCTTAATAATATTACTATTAAAGGACTAACTTTATAATATAATAAAGAAGAGATCGAGTCTTATCTAGGGATTTATAGATTTATTTTAGAATACTTATAGAATATTAATAAGGTCCTAGTTAATTTAGAGCTAGTAGAGTATATAGTAGTAGTAATTAAGTTATAATACGCCTAAGAAGTAGTAATAATTATTAGCTATATTTATAGTACTAATAGGCGTCGTCTAGAGGAAGCGAAGATAGTTAAGATTTATAAATAGGCTACTTATATTAATCTAATAGAGTTAAGGGCTTTCCTTAGGATTATAACGTTCTATAGATCCTAGGTAAAGGACTACTCTATAATTATAAAGCTACTTACTAACTTACTTAAGAAGGATACCTTTTTTAGCTAGGAAGAGAAGTAATAAATAGCTATAAATACTTTAAAAGTAATACTTATAAGAGCCCCGATCCTTATTACTATAGATTATAGCCCTAAAGGAGGAGATATCTACCTTATAGTTAATACTAGTAATATAGGATAGGGTAGAGTCCTAGGATAATTTATTAATAACTAGCGTATAGTCTCTCGCTTTAAGAGTAGTACTTAATTAAAACTAGAGCTATTATATAACGCTAAGAAGAAGGAATTATATAGTATTCTAAAAGCCTTAAAGAGGGTATATAATTATTTATATAGATAATACTTTATCCTAGAGATAGATATTTAGATATTAGTTATATAACTTAATAGAGTAGCTATAGACCTCCTAGGAGCCCTTATTATTCGCTAGATTATATAGATTTAAATATATAACTTTAAAGTATAATATATCTATAATATTTAGAATATAATAGCGGATAGCTTATTATAAAAACCCCGGGGACTTTCTAATACTATTAATAAGGAAGCTAAGGGGGAGATTAACTCTTAAATCGATTTATAGATCTTCTTTATAAATATAGAAGCTAGTTCCTTCTTTAATTTAGCTTAATATTATTATAATAAGTAATATATAGAGGAGGTCCTAGTAAGAAATATAGAGGTTATTAGTAATATAATAAATATCCTAAATATACTTCTTAATAATTTATAAACCTATTTAATATACTCTTAATAAATCGCTTACTATTTAATAATATAGAGACGCCCTCTAGGAATTTAACTAGTAAGATATTATAACTTTAAGACTAGAGCGTTAGATTATTATATTTATAACTACCTACTTTTTACTAGACTAATGAATTAAAAGCTAATACTATAACGAGTTATTAATAATATTAAGTAATAGAAGAAACTAATTATAAAAGCTTATAAAGAGAGTAGTTATTAAGGTAAATAAGCTATAACTAGAAGACTATCTAATCGCTATATCTAGGCTAGTATATATATAGAGATTAGTAAATCCTTAAAAAGTTACCCTAATTACTAAAAGAGGAGAGCTCGATATATAGATAATATAAGGATATATAGCTCTCTAAAGGGACTACTCTTTACTAGGATATTATTAGATATATAGAGAGTAGGTAAGTAATACCTTATTAAAATAAGGGATCTACTAATAAGATAGCCTAAAGCTTACTAGCTTAAGAGAGTAACTTTAGCTAAGATTACTAAGTTTATTTAAAAAGAGATTATTTACTACTATAAGCTATATAGCAAACTCGTTATTAATAGAGGACTAGAGAATAAGGATATTATTATTAAATTTAATAAGAAATATAGTATAAAGAGGAAGGTAATATCTACTTATAACCTAAGGGCTAATAGTATAGTTAAAACTAGTTATTAACTAATTACTTATATATTATTAATATAGACTAGAGGATAGAGAGATATTAACCTTTAGCTATACCTTCCCGCTACCCTATTTATAGATTAATTAAGCGTTTATATTTTAACTAGCTTTAGCCCTTTCTACCTATTATATAGGTTTAAGCCTATTACTCCTATTAAGACCCTAATGCTAACCTAGAGGGTTCTTAATTAGGATTTAGTAATAATAAAGGAAGAGGAGGTTTAAATATATCTATAAGCCTTCTTATAACTTAATAAAGATAGAAAATAAGCTAAAAAGATAATTAATAGTTAATATAAGAAGACTACGGAATATTATAATAGTTAATATAAGAGGACTATAAAGAAGGAGAGGCTAGAAGTAAGTAATTTAGGATTAGTATTTAATATTAAGGGCTTAATTAATAAGTTATCTATTAAAGAGCTTAACTATTAATAGTAAAGCCCTTTCTGTATCCTTTTATAAGCTCTAAAAGCTCTATTATATTAATTAGTAATATTAGTAAATAATAAGGTTACTAGAAAGACGTATAGTAGAAATTAACTTTATAAATTTATTTAAGCTCCTAAAGGATATTAGGAACTAAATAATTTAAATATTTATAAATCTAATTTAAAAAGAAACTTAGTAAAAGTCTTCTTAATGCTAGGGAATAAAGAGTATAATAATTATATACCTAAGGAAGAGGAGGAATAACCTATAATAGCTAGAGAAAGTAATTAGGAGGAAGAGGAGGATTTATTATACTTAATAATATAATTAAAATAATATTTAAAAGATTTAGAGAAGATAATTAAGGTTTTAAAAGCTAGATAATAACTAGTTATTAAGATTCCTAAAATACTAAAAGAGAAAGAAAAGGAGTATATTAAGATAGAGGA
>JAVHLU010001786.1:0-25250 GCA_036785755.1 Colletotrichum ledebouriae
AGCTTTATAGCTATAAATATACAGAAATTGCGCACGGACCACATAGTGATCCGAGCGCGATTTCTGCTTAATAAGCTACTGCTTTGCAGTTACGTTTCAGAATATCTTACCCCTCACTTCGTGAGGGTAGGATTTGTAACTTAGAAACAACAACAACATCATTAACAATATCATCAATAATAACATCATTAATACCATCAATTAATTCCAAGGAAAATACCTCCTTATGCTTAAATTTATCAGCTTTCATCGCCATATTACTCAGCCTATTAATATCTATTATTTAGGCTGTTTTACCGCCCCTTTGGCTACCTATATACCTATTCTTACAAAACCTATCGACTTATCCTCTCGCATACTACCCGCGCTACTAATACCGCCTCTATTACCGCTTCGTCCGCTAGTCGTTACTATCTTTACTATACTATTATTAGCAACGCTCTCTCTATATTAAAGTAGTTAGTATAAGCTATACTTACTAACGTTCCCCTAAGGGGCCTGGGCTACCTCTGCCTTAATAGTGCAGAGGACCTGCTTAAAGAAGGGCTACTCTATAGGGTATATAATAAGCTACCTAGCTTTTACTACTAAGTCTACTTACTTAGCTATAATATAATAGCGAGTATCCCCTCTAGGGGTATTAATAAGAGCCCTCTTAAGGGCTATATTAATAATATACTCACTATATATAATAGAGTAGTTAAAAAAGGAGTAGGTTTTATTAATTATATTAATACTAAACTCTCTAGTAAGCTCTTATATATTATTAGTATTAAAGGGCGTGCCTCGCGCAGGCTTAGCGTTTTTATATATAGGG
Organism: Colletotrichum ledebouriae; assembly: GCA_036785755.1. Taxonomy (NCBI): domain Eukaryota; kingdom Fungi; phylum Ascomycota; class Sordariomycetes; order Glomerellales; family Glomerellaceae; genus Colletotrichum; species Colletotrichum ledebouriae. The sequence continues at coordinate 818 of JAVHLU010001786.1, forward strand.
TCTAGTGCTAATATAGTTAAGGATTTATTATAGGTTATAGGTATTCCTAGGACTTCGTGGATAAGGATAAGGAAGAGGGAGAGGTATAAGGCCCTACTCGTAGTAGTAGAGCTTCTTATGCTTCTAGCTATAAGAACCTCTTAGGAAAGACCTCTTTAGTTAAGGAGTTACCTCTTATATAGTAGTATTTACTTTTAGTACCTTACTAGAAGGTTAACCTTTTAAGTTAAGGAGTTATCTTATATAGTAGCTTTTATAGTACCTTTAGCACCTTATTAGAAGCTTAACCTTTTAGGTTAAGAAGTTATCTCATATAGTAGCTTTCGTAATACCTTACCAGAAGGTTTAGTGAGGGCGTTTCTAGGCTATTAGAGCCTTAGTAGCCCGTTTAGCTCTAATATAATTAGCCCTAGTATAGCGCGCGTCCGACTTTATATAGTGAGATTTAGAGAGTTTGCTTGTGAGTAGTAGGAATATATAGGGTTCCTATATTATTTTCCTTAACTAGTAGAGGGTATAGGTTAAAATACCTATATAGTATTTTCCGAATTATACCTATAAACTAGGTGAATTTGTTATAGTCTTTTTGCGAAGGGGCTGCGGCGTAATTCCGAACTTAATAATACTCTATAGGAAAGGAGGGTATTATAATTAATATCTAGATAAATACCTAGGGATATAAGCGCCTTAGTATTGCTAAGCTATTAGTATTTATATAGGAGGTTATTAAAAATAGCTAGAGGGCTTATATTATATATATATATCAGGGAATATTACCCCCTATAAGCTACTAATAGAGGCCCTAGGTAAAGAGGATACCTTAGAGGGTAAAGTAGAATTACTACTAGAGCTACTTAGTAAATAGGCGATATTTAATAAGTAGTTAGCGAAGGAATACCTAGCCCTAGAGGGTACGGAATATACTATTAACTTAGTTAAAGGGAAGAAACCTCTATATAAGCTTATCTACCTACTAAATAAGTACTAGCTAGAGGAGCTCTGCTAATATATTATTATTAACTAAGCGATAGGGCGGATTCAACCCTTAATAAGTAAGGAAGGTGCCCTTATTCTCTTCGTGCTTAAGAAGAATAGATCCTTATACCTTTATATAGATTATTAAGGCCTTAATAAGGTAATACTAAAGAACTAATATCTACTACCCCTTATTAGTAAGCTATGAAATAGGCTTTAGGGAGCGAAATAGATCTTAAAGATTAATCTTTAAGATATATATTATTATATCTATATTAAGCTAGAAGACTACTAGAAGATAGCTTTTAGGACTTATTATAAGTACTTTAAATATACTATTATACTATTTAGACCTATAAATACCCTAGCGATATTCTAGGAATATATTTACTAAGTGCTCGCTAAGCTACTAGATACTTATTATATTACTTATATAGCTAATATTTTAGTTTACTCTAAGATAAGAGAGTAGTATATAAGGGACCTTTACTAAGTACTCTATAGGCTTTACTAGTAGGCGCTATATACTAAGCTTAGTAAGTATAAGTTCTATTAATAATAAGTAGAGTTCCTAGGGTATATTATTATACCTAAAGGTATATTAATAAACTAAACCTATATCCGAGCTATTACTTAATAGAAGCTACCTAAGATATATAGGGAGATCTAAGTCTTCCTAAGATTCTATAATTTGTACTATAAGTTTATTATAAGCTATTTAGGTATTATAGCCCTTATAATATCCCTACTAAAGGGTAGTAGGAATAGTAAGAAGGGAAGCGAATTTTACTAGCTAGAAGAGGCCTAATAAGCCTTTCAATAGCTCTAAGCTACCTTCTACTTAGTAACTATTCTCTAATATTAGGACTTAACTTATAAAATAAGGGTTAAGACGGACGCTTCTATAAAGCCTATATCTAATATCCTATTATAATATATTAATAGCTAATTACGACTAGTTACCTACTATTTATAAAAGCTTAGTAATACTAAGTAGTATTAGGGAGTAGGCTAATAGGAGCTTCTCGCTATAGTTAAAAGCCTAGACTACTAGGCTTATTACTTTTAAGGTATGTTAAAGAAGTTTATAATCCTAATAAATTACTAGGCGCTAAAAGAAGTTATTAGCGCGTTAGAGTAGGACCTTTAGGGAAGGCTCGCTAGATAGGTATATAAACTCTTAGTATTTAACTTTAACCTAGAGTATAGGTTAGGGGTTATAAACCTAGTAAATAAGCTATTTAAGAGGCTAGATTATATAGAGGGGGAGGTAAAATATAACGATATACTCCTAACCCTAATAAGGAAGCTAGGGTTTATTAGTAACCTACTAGTAGACCTCTAGATAAGTATTACTACTTTAGAAGGTAATATAGAGACCTTAAAAATATTTATTAATACTATAAGGGCTAGTATAAAACGATACCCCTTCTAGATAAATAGCTCTAGGGGTAGAGACGCCTTAGTCTCTAGTTAGCATAGCGCTCTATAGTATACTAATACTACTATAACTATAGTAACTATAATAACCTAATACTAAAGAGTAAGGGAAGATATAGAGAACGCTTAGCAGGAGGTTATTAACCTAGAGTACTTACTTAGAGCTAGGGTTACTATAGTATAATAGTATATCCCACGCTAAGTTATAAGGGAGCTTATAATAAGTAAAACGGTATATAGTTAGTAACCCTCTAAAGTAATAGAAAGTCTTATCTGCGGACTATAAGCTAATAACTTATACTACTAGACCTAATTAGAGAGGGTATACGGACTAGCTAGCGATTATAGGGGCTATATAATTAATAGCTATAGAACCTTATTCTATAAGGGAAGGTTAGAGATACTATAGGAGAGGTCCCTAAGACTCGAAATCCTTTGCTAATACTATAATAACCGCAGGGCGGGTTATATAGGGGTAAATAAGACTACTAAGTTAATCTCGAGGAAGTTCTATTAGCTAAACTTAGCTATAGATATGTATAATTACGTTATAGGGTGCTATATATACTAAGACATCTATATTCTAAGGCATAAGCCCTATAGAAAGTTATAGCTACTACCCCTACTAGCGCACCCGTTTTAGGAAATTAATATAGACTTTATTACTAGACTACTACTACGCTATTAGTATAAAGGCGGGGAGTATAATATATTTCTTATTATTATATATAAAATAACTAAGTTTACTATATTTATCCTAATAATAAAGCAGCTAATAGCTACTAGGTTAGCGTAGATTATTTATAAATAGGTTAAGTGCTATTTTAATACCCTAGAGGTTATTATTAGTAACTAAGATAAGCTCCTTACTAGCTATTTTTAGGAGGAATTTATAAGAGAGAGAGCTATTAAGCGCTACCTCTTTACTATATATTACCCCTAGACTAACGGGTAGCCTAAAAGGATATACTAGATGATAAAAAGTACTTATAAGTATGCACTAGTAACTCGCTATAAGAATAGGCTATCTAGTTACCTAAGGCTAAGTTTATATATAATAATAGTTACTATAGTACTACTAGCTACTCACTAATAGAGGCCTTATATAGCTATTACCTATATTATATAGAATATATAACCCCTGCGAACAGGGTTATAATATAGGGTATAAGGGAGCGAATTAAATATATTTCAAGGCTTTATAAGAGGGCTTAGGAATAGTAGTAGAAGGCTACTAAAGCGTAAGCTAAGTATTATAATGCGAGGTATAAGGAATAGACCTATTATTAGGGATAAGTCGTCGCGCTATTAATAAAGAACTTCTAGTTTGAGAATAAAAAACTAGCGCCTAGGTTTATATAGGTAGCTATTATAGAACTAGTTAGTATATAAGTATATAGAGTTTATCTACTATTATAATACTAAAGGATATATAATATATTTTTAGTTACCTTACTAGAGCTATAAGATAATTACTAAGTAAGTAGCGAGGGCTCGCTTATATACCTAGAGCTTAAGAATAAGCTAGAAGAATAGGAGGTAGAAGAGATCGTTATATAGTAAAGTATTAATAATAATATATATACTTAGTTAAGTAAGTAGGATAACTTATAGAATATAATATATAGGAGCCTATAGAGAACTTAGCGAACGTATAAGAGGCTATTTCTAAGTTTAATAAATAATATAAGAGGGCTTATAAGAAGTAGGATAACTAGTTACTAAAACTACTATAATAGGTAAGTAGTTATAAACTATAAGACTACGAAATAGAACTTAAATTAGAAGTAAAATATTAATTAAATTAAGCAGCGAATTATTACTAATATTATAGCGAAAAGGGGTATTATCCTATAAAAAGGGAAAAGAGCTAACTATCTAATTAGTTATTAATTTCTTAGGATAGCTACGGGGGCGATTACTATAATTACTATAACTATAAGTAGTACTACTATAACTACTATAGCAACTAGTTACTAAACTAGCGCTATTAGTATCCCTACTATCGCTACTTATGAGCTAACTACTAGCTAACTTATTACTAGCGCTACTACCTAACTCGCTACTAGAACTATTACTATTAGAGATAGTAATAGTAACCTTAGCTCTCTTAGTCTTCTTTACTAACTCTTTACTACTACTTTAGCTATATTTAGTAGGGGTTTAGAAATAAGAAGCGCGGGAGATAGGGCGAGTACTAGTAATAGTAATAAAGTAAGAGGGGATATTATTAGTAGTATATTTAATAAGATTTTCTTAAAGCTCCTTATAAAACCTAGGGAAAAAGGCGATATCGCGCTTATAGGTATATACAGAGACTAGCTTTATTAAAAGGTTATTAAGTAGGTAGTTAATCTTATTATAGAGGTAGTTAATAGGATTATTATTATAAATATATAGTAGCTAGGCGGCGTTTAAGCGCTAAAGAATATTAACGCTATTATAAAGGGTACTAACCTAAAAGCTAATAATTAGCGGGATATAATTAGTAAGGGAATAATAAGTAATAGCTTATATAGACTAGGACGTTAAGCGTAAGGTGCTTATAGATCGAGGTAAGCTCCTAGAGCTAAAGCTACTCTATATTATAGTTATTACTACTAGTAATAGGATTATAAATAAGCTTAGTAATACGCTTCTACGCTACTAAATAGTTACTAAGTATAGCTAGAATATAATAATAATAAAGAGGGGTTAGGATATTATTATACTACTAGATCTAGATCTAGTAGAATATATTCTAAGTTATCTAGGCTACGCCCTAAAGCTCCTAAGGGACCTATAAAATATTAATATATAATAACCTATTAGTAAATTAGTAGAGACTTATAGTAGTATATTTCTTCTTATTAAAGTTATAATAGATATACTTCTACGCGTATTGGCTATATATATAGCAAAGGTAGATAATATCCTAATATATTTTATAAAGATAGCTAAGGTAAGGATAGCTACTATTAGCAGTATTAGTAAGATCGCTGGAAAGAATCTCGGGATTATAGATATATTTCATAAGAACTACGCCTATATATATAATATAAGATATTATAGAGAGCTATTAGTAAGAGGCTAGAGGGGGAGATAAGTAAGATTAGAAGAGAAAAAAGAAAAAGGGAGGAAAACTTAATAATTATAATAAAAGCTTATAAAATAAGCGCTAAAATAGAAGAGGTAGCTAGCGTAAAAAAAGATTATAAAGAGGAGAAATCCTAACTAGGTTAGAGACCTTAAAAAGAAGATACCCTTTTATATTTTAAGTCGCTAGGTAATAAGGCTAAATAATTACTAGTTATATACTACTAAATAGTTATATAACTATTAGTAACTAATTAAAAAATAATAATAATAATCGAAATTTAAAAATACCTATAACGTACTAGGAAAACGAAAATACGTTATTTATTATAACTACCTAGATCTAGCGTAGAGGGTAAGAGTAAATAATATAATAAAGGCATAGAGACGCCGCCCTATAGTTAGTAATAATATCTATAATAACGTAGAGCTATATTACTCTACTAGTACGCCTTAGGGACTAAGGCTTTAGAGGGGGGGGTAATTATAAGGAATAATAATAGGTATAGGGTATAGAGCTACGCTATTAGTAAAACGTCGGCGAATTAGTAGTAAATATATATACCCTTAAGAAAACTCTGCAAGCGAGAAACTTAGAAGGTTAAGCAATAGTTTAATATAACTACGCGTACCTACGTTTTAGCATTCTAGCCCTTCCTAGTTTAGGCCTATAGCTATACTCTTATAAGTAGTAATAGGTAGTGAAGTTTATAAAGCGCCTTTTATAGGCATAAGACCTTATTATTATAATAGTATCCTAATAGTATACTTATAAATACTATTTTATTAATAGATATATAGATAAACGCGTGTATAGCGTTATATTATAATAACTCTATATTAAAACGAGTAGCTATAGCTATTAGTACTAGGAAAGATACACCTATAAGTATTACTATATATATATCCTATATATCTTTTCTTTATTAATTACCTTAGATTATAAGTCCTGCTTTAAATTTTACTAACTAATTATATTTATTAAGTTTATATATATAAAACTAGTAGTAGCGAAGTACTTAATAACTATAAGCTTCTTATCTCGCTACTTTACGCTAGGATTATAACGCTTTATATCCTTTTAAGTAAGATCTCTTAGCCTCTAGGAATTTATTTATAAATAGGTATAGTTTCATATATCTATTACATAATACTAATTAATTATAAGATATAAGTAGAGGAGGTAGCTTAGACTAGAGGTAGCCTAATAGAGTAGCTACTTTATCTATATTATATAAATAGCTATTATAGCGCTTATTACTCTCTGACCTTTATTCTTTAGCTATAATAAATACTTCTTATTATATATCTATCTTATTTATAGTTACTCTAAGGGTATAACTTACTATTATTAAAGTTTTAGAGTCATCCTACTTTATATAAGTACTTAGTAAGTATTTAGTCTAAGTATAATAATCTATAGAGCTATTTTCTAATTATATAATCTTATACTTCTAGTATAGCTAAATATAGCTTACTAGAAAAGTAGCTTTAAATAAGGTCTGCTATATATAGTAGCGCTAGAGCGATAATTTATATTATCTAGTTTTATTTATATATTTTAAAGGGTAGTTATACCTTTCCCTATAACCCCCTTATACTTATAAGCGCGCTCTATAGAGCTATAAAAAACGCTACTAGTAGGGTCTCTAGAGGGGCTATAAGTTTAAAATAAGTATTTATATAAATAGGAGTATTATTTATTTCTAATATAGTAGAAGTAGCCTAGGCTACTAGGCTCTATAGTAGTATTAATATAATTATATTATATATTCTTTAGTACTATAGCTCCTAAGTCTTCTATATGCTTATTAGTATAGTTATTATACTTAACTATCTTCTCTATTTCCTTATTAGTATCCTATAGAGTAGCTTATATATAGCTCTCGCTAATTAGCTAGTTAATTTGCTCCTATATTATAGCGAGGTCTATATATTAGAAATCCTTAGTAAGCCCCTTTAAGGTATTATCAAAAAGCTTCTTATGATTAAATATTATATTATATATAATACATACTTTTATATATAGCGAGTTCTATATATAAAATAAGTTACTAGTTATATAGCCTACTAGGAAGCTAATACATATATATAGTATAAGCCTTTTATAGCGTTATTACTTATATTAGGTCTCTTTTAATATAGAAAAGGCCCTATAGCTATAGGTATATAAGTATAAGAGGTTAGGGCGTGTATAATTAGTAGACCTATATACCTAAAAGTACTTATAGAATAGGTTATAAGATATTTACTAGCCTCTTATTACTATAGGTATATAGTTATATAGATAAGTAGATAACTTCATTATCTTAGGCTATAATATATCTAGTAGCTTTATACCTATTACTATAGCCCTTATATACTCCTTAATTATAATACTAATTAGTTCTACTCTACTATTCTATACTTAAGTATTAGTAGTAGAGGGCTTAAGGTAGATACCTCGCGCCCTAATAGAAGCGATACGTTAAGAGTATTATTAAATAATCCTTAATTACTACTAGAAGTTTATCTATCCCTTAACGCGCTAGGTAGAAGTCCTAGCTCTATACTATAGGTCGATCTATTATAAGAAGCGCTAAGTAATATACTTTATAGCCTTTATTATAGTTATAGAAATCTAGAGTAATATGTTTACTTAGCTCTATGTATTTAGTAGGTTCTTATAACACTTAGTATACTTAATAATAGACCTTATTTATATTGTAAGCGTTATAATTAATTATTATAATAAGCTTACCCCCTTAGGTAAAGCGAACTCCTCTCGCGCTATTTAAGAGATATTAGATAGCCTCTAGGCCTAGATATCTAAGGCGCTAGTACTAAATCGTAGTATTACTATAGATAGGTCGTTGCCTTATTACTATATTATGCATATAGGTAGCGCTTGGATAGTAGTTACTAAGCGCTCGCGAGGTATATAGCGCCTACCTCGCCCCTTTTATAATATAGTAGGTGACCCCCTAAGGTCTCTCTATATTGAAGGACCTACTAGTAATACTACTCCTCCTATATATAGAGGTATATAAAATCTAACCTTTATAAGTAGTTATTCTATAGGCTTATATCATTCTAAATATTATATTAATATAGCTTTCTAAGTAATATAAAGTTACTTATAAACCTATAGTATAGCGCTATATTATATACTTATAAGTAATTTATATTTCTACTACATCCTACTACTTTAATATTAACTATACTATATCCCTTAAACGGGACCTAGTACGCTCCTACTTATAGAAAGTCGCTGTAGGTAGCTCCTATACGTTTAGTAAACTACATAGTATTTATAAACATATATATTATTACTTTAGAGTTTAGAATTACTAACTTATAGAGTTAGTAGTTATTTAGTTATAGACAAAATATAGATTTTAAGGTCTCTCTACAGTAGCTATATATTTATTTATGATTCATATATTCTGCTACTTAGTTGAAGCTTATAAATATACTTTATAAGGCCCTTATTACTATTAATACGCTCCTCTACTAAGTAATAGATAGACTTACTTCTCTAAAAGCGCTCTAAGTATAGCTCTTTAATTATAATCTAGTACTTAGCTAATAAATAATAGCTATAATAAGCTAAATAGAGCCACTTTTATTTATTATTTCAATAGTTATAAGCGCTCTTTTATAACCTTTAGGTATAGATATTATACCTCGCTCTCTTCTTTATAACTAATATATAATAAGCTTATATTTATTAAGCGCTTCTAAGTTATCCTCTAAAGTAGCGTTTTATTTATCTCTTAATATAATAAAGCTAAATACTCTCTAGCCTATCTTAATATATAAATTAGCTATATTCAATATATTAAGAGTAACTGAGGCGTCTTTTAGTATATCTCTTATTACTAGGGAGGTAGTATTTACGTATAATTATATTATTATCTAAGATGGATATAGACCTATATATCTTAATTACTATTACTAAGTGCTATAATAAAGTTTATAAACTACTAGTTAGGCTCTTTTACTTAGAAAAAGCTGCTAGCTTATACTTCTATAATAGCCTTCTCCTATTTTATAAGCTATTCCTCTATATTACGCTTAGTAAGTAGCTTTTTCTATAATAAGAGGTCTAGGACTATAATATAGCTACTCCTAGCTATAGCTTTATACTTTTAAGTATTAATACTAACGCTCTTATGAAGTATATATAGCTAGTAGTTAATACCTTTCTCTATAGTATAATATAGGTATAGGAGATCTAAGTAGATACTATTATAGATCTAGTCTTAAAGCGTGCGTTATTACTTCTTATATATTTTATAGTACTTATTTCTAAATATATAATCCGCTTAGTAAGCCTAGTATAGCTCGCGGTTTGCTCTTAATAGGTTTATAATTATACTAATATAAGTAGTAGTTATATTATTACTTAGTAGTATAATTACTATACTATTCCATATACCTCCTATAGGGTAGTTAGAAATATCTAGAATAGTTAGCTTTATGACTTTGCTTTTAAAGTAGCTTTAGAATATACTATCTATATTTTAAATAGTAATATATAAGTTAACGCTATCTTATAGGTTAAGGCTAGATACCTTTATATATAAGAGGTCGATCTAGAGGATCTAGTTACTATATCTATATAGCTAAATAGTCATTATAATAGTTATTATCTTATTATTAAGGTTTTTAATATAGTATTTATAGTAATATAGTATATATTAGAGTATTAATTATTAAATTAGGCGTTAATTATATATATTTTTAGTGCTATGGTATGCATATAACTTCTTTATATAGGCCCTTATTTAGGCGCGTCCTAGCCCCTTTTCCCGCCCGTACCCCGGTCGCTTCGGGCCTGCGCGGAGCCGGGCGAATATCGCGCTGGACTCGTAGCGCACGTTCCGGACCCTATAATCTAACACCTGGCACTAGCGACGTACGGGCACGTCTCAGAGTCCGAGCATCCGAGATGCTACGTGCCGTGCCGGCGGCCCGCCGGATTCACGAGAAATAATCACTCAATCAACAACAAATTGGGTTGCACACTCGGGGCTATGAGGCAAACAGATAGATAAACCCCCACTCCCCTTCAGACACGCAGAAACTGAGCTGCGCATCGGACTTTCTACCAATTCTTTTCTCCCAATCCTTTTCTACACAGCTCACACTGCGTCAACCACCTCATTCCGCGAATATGCCAGCGTACATGACAGTGCTCTATCCGAACACGCCGGATGTGAAGATCGACTCCGAGTACTGGGTCAAGACTCACATGGCTCTTGTTTATGACACTTTTAAGCCTCATCTCCTCAGTTGGAAGCTTATCAAGTATGTTTAGCTCCTAATTTACATCGTGATATTTTGGTGCCCGGCCTCGAGACGTCTAACGGGATTTAGGAATACGGATACTCCAGGCGGAGACCCCCCTGAATTCGGCTATCAGGTTATCACGGAGTGGGACTCGCTTGAGAACTGCAAGAGCTGCAACGCTGACAGCGTTCGCACAGCGCCATGTTTCAAGGACATTGTAAACTTTTCCAACGTTGGCCCTAAGTTTATCGTCCTTGGAGAACTCGTAGGCGAGAGGCTGAATGTGAGTGGCTAGCTTGGAAAAGAGCAACCTGCGACATAGTTTTAAAACACAGACCAAGTAGTGTACAAAGTGATGATAGGTTAGTGATGATGATAGGCAAGTGAAGGTCGTGTTACCATTCCACGGCATATAGTCCGGCCTATTCCCGTGACTCGGTCTTCAGCAACTCCGTTGTGCCCGGAAGGGGGCAATAAGGAAGATACTTTTAATTACGTGTGCATTGCACACAAATAGAACTCACTCGGTTGTTGCGATTGTCCCATATTCTGCACCGATGATGCTCCTAATATGTTATTACCCCACCCGTCGTGAGGGTATTACGACAAACCTCTTCTCCACCTCAACTTCTCTCAACCACAATAATTGCAATTCTTCATCAATCCGAGATATGAATACCTTCCTAGAAAGCCACGATTCTGAATATTCTATATGTAAAAGATGGATTGATTCAGAAACCGGCGAGCCCCGCTTTCACCGCTTTAACGCTGAGAACCTCGAAGATCGTACCGTCGCCGCAGCTGCTCTCGTGAAGTCGGGGTTTTACCCTTCTATCGCTACTGCTATCCGGGCCTTCAAAGTCTCATGTAAGAGGCTTCTTTCGAGGGTAAGAGGAGCGAATCCACGGAGGCAAAATGGCGGGAACAACACTCTTTTCTCACCAGAAGAGGAAGAGTCGATAATTGTGTGATGTTGGCAGCGTGTCACGCAGGGACATCACATACAATATCGTACTCTTCGTCAACACGCCAATGCCGTCCTAAGGGCCGCCGGCAGGAAGGCTACGGCCTCTCGCTTCTGGGCTCGCCGCTTCATGAGACGGCATCGTCAGATCTTTCATAGAAGAAAGGCGACGACGAGAGATGCATAGCATAAGGCGATGGACGATCGTGCCTCTGGTTAGAAGTGGTTTTTGGAGTGGCATTACTTCTCCCGAGGCGGCGTGAAAACAGAGAATATCTAGAACATCGATGAGACAGGGTTCCAGATCGGATACTTGAAAAATAGCATCTTCTAAGTAGGAATATATAGGGTTCCTCTATTATTTTCCTTAATTAGTAGAGGGTATAGGTTAAAATGCCTATATAATATTTCCCGAATTATGCTTATAAACTAGTTAAATTTGATATAGTCTTTTTGCAAAGGGGCTGCGGTGTAACTCCGAACTTAATAAGTACCTTAAAAAGAAGATGAGTAAGTAGGTCCTATAAAGCTTAAAGATAATCCCTAATAATAAGGGCTATATACTATATATTAAGGTTTTATTTACTAAATCTAGTTATAGCTAATTTTATTTAACCTTCATAAGGGTATAAATATCCTAAGAAGTACTTATTATCCACTTGAAGAAATACATCTTTTGATTAGGATTTATAATAGGGATAATTACTAGATAAGTAAATAATATAACAATCTCCTTATATAGTGATATCCTCTTAATATATAGTTTTTTTCTTACCTCTTGCTCTTATTAGAGCTATATATATTAAGAGAGATAATAAAAGATAAGAGGTAAGGATACTATAAGCTATACTAATAAGTAGCTTCTTAAGTCTTATAGCTTATATACTACTTAAAATCTATAGGTATCTTATAAGGAAGATAAATAAGGAGAGCCTCTAAAGCCTATAAGTAGTCCTTAATAATAAGAGCTTTATATCATATTTAAGGTTTTATTTATTAAGTTTAGAATTACGCCGTAGCCCCTTCGCAAAAGGACTATAATAAATTCACCTAGTTCATAGGTAATACGGTCCACGTAGTAGGCGAAATAATATACGTGAAAGTTCTATATCTTAGAAGGTTTTCTTCTTAAAGGCGATAACCCCTTTTAAGGAGGTTTACCGCATTTAAGTATATTTAATATATTAACTATATTAAGCGCCCTTAAGTAGGATAACTACGCTAAGTATATTTAGTATTAATTACCTGCATAAGAAGAGAAAGGCGTCGACCGCAATACAAAGTATAAGTTCTAATTTATACTTCCTATTATAGCAATATACTAATAAATAGAGCTATACTATTTTATACATATAACCTTAAGTACTCTAATTCCTATTTATTCTATCTAATTTATATACATCCTACTTTATTAAACTAAGGGAGTCTTAGGATTAGTATTAATTATCTTAATAGTATTAATATTAGTTAGCTTTAGAAGGTTAGGGTATTGCTTATCCTCGTTATTAATAACCTCTTTAGTAATAGCTAGGAGTTAGTTTATACTAACGCTATAAGTAGTAGCTAGTTAGGCATTATCTTAGTACTACTCGAGGAATTAATAATAGGAGTTATTATTACCCTTAGGGTATAACTCTATAACTCTATTATCCTTAATAATAGTAATTGAGGTAGTAAGCGAGATAATATTAGCGTAGATATCACGGCGCTGAGTTAGACCTCCCTGAATTTCGGGTCACGTGACTTGCAAGTTACGTGACTTATGGGTTACGTGATTACTAAGCGACTCTTTAGCCTTCCGAGGCTGCGCTAGCCTATAGTTAGACTTTCTCCTTCTCTAACGCAGAATCTACTTAATATAGTATAATTAAAATATATTAACCTTTACTTATTTACTATTTATAATACTATTCTATATTTATCTATCTATTCTCTAGAGATAGAAGTATAATATCTTAACTTATTACTACCCTAACCCTATTAATTAACTAATACGAGTATAATACCTAATTAAGCGCTAAGCTAACTAATCTATACCGACTAACCGACTTAAAATTAATAAATACCCCCCCTCTACTTTATTATTAATATACTAAACGAGTTATAACTAGCTAGCTATAGTTATAAGGCTACGACTACGCTTATACTTAATACTAGAAGGCTCCTAGAGCCTTATATTAAAACCCTTTAATACTACTATACTACGCTACCTAACTATAATACTCCTTTGCGCGAGGACCTAAAGGTTTTTAACCCAAATAAACCTATATATAAATAGCCTATTAAAGGCCTATTTATAGACCTTAATATAAAGGGATATAAGAGCTTAGCTTAGAGCGCTATTACTAAGCTATAGAAGTTCCCCGACCTCCTCGTTATTAACTACGATTACCTAGGTAAGGGCTAGAAGATTACCCTTACCCTTAATAATATAATATAGCTATTTTAGAATAACTCTAATTTAACCTTTACTTAGATTTAAGACTAGCTTATAAAAAGGGCTACTTAAGGTACTAAGTCTTAAGCCTTATACGCTAGATATATTAGTATTAGTAATAACCTTTATACGCTATATAATATAGCTCTATACCTAGAATATAAAAATTAAGAGCTCTAGGAGTACTTAGAGGATACTTATACTACTATTAATAATACTAAGTAATCCGCTACGCTTAAGCGTTACTAAGAGGAGCGTAATTAAGCTTAATATAACGCTACTACTATTATCGAGGAGCGTAATAAGGCAAGGGATACTAACGAAGCCCTACTTTAGCGTTTTAAATACGATATAACTGCTATACCCCCCCCTGCGAGCCCTCCCTTAGGTAACTATAGCGCTACGCTTTAGGCGATCCTTAACTAAATAATATACCTCGAGAGTTAAGTCTACTCTAGCTTACTTATATTAACTACTAGCTATAGTAGTACCCGCCCTACTAAGATACCTAAAGTCCCTATTTTTATAAGTACTAAGGGTACTAATCCTAAGTACCTAAAGTTTAATACCTAGCCTTTTTATATTAAGATATACTTTAATAGTAAGGAGTATTATAGTAAATCCTAATATTTTAAGTATATACTCTCGCACCTCAGAGGAACTACTTATAATATTTTATCCCCTCTCTTCTTAGGCAACCCCCCTTAAATTACTATAGCGGAATAGCTTATTAAAGAACTAAAGGATATCTTTATAAACCTAGTTTAGTATAACGAGGCTTAGACTAAGCTTAACGCCCTTACTATCTTATTTAAGGATATTTAGGTTAAATAAGTAACCTTTACTAAACTCGCTTATAAGGCTAAGCTCCTAGAATCTTAGTAGCGCTAGAAGTTCTATAAGAAGTTACCTACCTCCCTCTAGAATTAGTACTCTATTTATTATATAAATAGCGCCCTTAACTTCTAGGACTATACTACATAGGTCTATACTATAGCTTATATTATAACGCCTCCTAATACCTATTTAGCTAACCGAACTGCTATACGAGGCCCTACCCTAGCGGCCTGTACTAAACTTTCTAATAGAGGGAACCCTTATATTTAAGCTTATATTAACTAAGGCTATATCCCCGAGGCTTTATATAAGAAGCTCTATAACTAGGGCGCTTGCTTTATCTATAGTAATACTAGCTATACCTCGTAGGATTACCCTTATAAGAGGGCTAGAGCTACTATAAGTATTACTAAGCCCGCTAAGGCTACTAGTAGCAACCTAGAGTTAGTAGAAAACTAGAGCCCCTAGTAAAAATAGACTCCCTACTAGGGGAGACCTAAAGAGATTAGCAATTAGTAATAATATCTATTAACTTATAATAACTAGTTAGTAGTAAGCTACTAGAGAAAGAGTTAGTCCTAGTCTATAATAGATATAGTATTCGCCTTAAGGCCCTTCTTAATACTAGAGTAAATAGCTATGCTTTTATAAATACTTATATAACCCCCTTATTAAGGGATTTTTACTATACTAAACGCAATAAGCTATAGCACCCTATTCTAGCTACTAGTTTTAATAGAGAGCTATTAGATACTATAACTAAGGTATAGATAACTTATATATAAGTAGACCGCTAAGAATTAATATAAATAACCCTACTCTAACTTAATACTAGGAGATATAACCTTATCCTTAGCTACTTATAGTTTAATTACTATAATATTAGCATAGATATACGCTATTAGCGCTTATATTAGCTAAGTAATACCCCTATAGCCTAGGACCTCCCCTAAATAATTATATAAGACGCTAAGGACCTCCTCTAACCCGCTAAAATTAATATAGAGTATTAACTCGATACTAAACGCTACTAAGCTATATTTAAAGCTAAGGAATAGCTATATAATACCTAGAAAGCTATAGTAAGTAAGATAAAGGCCCCTATAAAAGTTCTATAATAAAGTAGCACGCCTAGGGACTTAGGATATAATAATAACTTATAGAAGATAAATATAGCGTTAAAGGGAGCGTTAACTATAAGTTAGGCCTAGCTTATATAGTATTAGAAGCCTAAACCCCTTACCCTTAAGGCCTAGTAAGTAAGGAGAAGTCTCGATATAGCGCTTATTAGTACCATAGGGTTCGAGAGGAACCTAAGATATACTAATATTAAATTAGGTTCTATATTACTATATAAGCTCGATCTAATAATTATAAATAAGTAAGAGGAAGAAGAAAGAGGCGTTAGCCTACTAGAGGTTAATAAAGCTAAGAATTAATAACTAGTTAAGGAGAGACTCCCCCCCTATCTTTAGGGTTAGAGGGACTACTTTAATAAATTAGCTAGTAACGCCTTACCTCCTTAATGCTCTTATAACTACTAGATCGAACTAGAGCTTAGTATAAAAGAATAGCTAACCTTCTACTTATTATATAAGTAATCCTTATTAGAACTTGAGGCTACTTAATAATATCTCCTTAAGAACTTAAAAAAGGGCTTTATAATACTAAGTAATACTCTATTTATATCCCTAATACTATTTATTTAAAAAGCTAATAGATACTTAAGGTTTTATATTAACTTTTAAAAGCTAAACGGATTTACTAAAAAGGACTAGTACCTACTGCTCTTAATTAATAAAACGCTAAGTTAAATTAGCTAAGCTAGGTTATTTATAAAGATTAATATCTACTAGGCGTTTTACTAAATCCGTATTCACCCCGACTTAGAGGACTTAATAACGTTCTATACTTACTATAGCTCCTATAAGTATAAGGTTCTACCCTTCGGGCTCTATAATAGCCTAGCGACGTACTAATAGTATATAAACGACACGCTTATAGAGTACCTAGATAACTTCTATATAGCATATATAGATAATATCCTAGTTTACTTAGAGGACCCCCTCTAGTATAAAGAATACGTTAGAAAGGTCCTTACTTAGCTACGCTAAGCAGGGCTTTAGGCTAATATTAAGAAGTATAAATTTAGCGTAACTATAACGCGCTACCTTAGGTTTATTATTATAACTAAAGGGATCTATCCTAACCCTAAGAAGGTTTCTATAGTAAGAGACTAGTAGCTACTTACTATAGTGCGCAGCGTTTAGTCTTTCTTAGGGTTCTATAACTTCTACTACTAATTTATTGCGAATTATAGGAAGATTACTAGGCTACTTACTAAACTTATAGCTAAAGGCGCCTAATTTAACTTCGATAGCGACTATATAGTAGTATTTATGATACTAAAAGAGGCCCTAATATCGGCCCCTATTTTATGCTACTAGAAGCCCGAACTACCTACCTGGGTTAAGATAGATACCTCTAACTTAGTTTATGCTACTACCCTCCTCTAATAATAAACTAAGGATAGCTTATAGTACCCTATAGCCTATTTCTCGAAGATAATATTACTAATAGAGATAAACTACCCTATCTATAACTACGAGATAATAATAATTATTCTAGCGCTAGAGGAGTAGAGGGCTAATATAAGGAACAATAGCGGGTGCAGGATGCAGAGCCAACGCTATTAGTAAAATATTAGCGAATTAGTAGTAAATATATACCCCCTTAAGAAAACTCTATAAGCTAGAGACTTAGAAGGTTAAGTAATAGTTTAATATAGCTATATATACCTACGTTCTAGTATTCTAGCCTTTCCTAGTTTAGGCCTATAGCTATACTCTTATAACTCTATTACTTCTACCTTAATTTAAGAAACTAGCGCTAGTTGGAATATCTAAAATAAACTAGTAATAGTATACTAACGAATTAGTAATAGAGTTTAACTATAACGAACTCCGGGCTAGGTATATAGAATATAACTAATAGGGTCTTAGCTAATATAATATAGGTCGCTTACTAAGCCTTAAGATATAAGGAATATAGCGCGGATACTACGCTAAGGGGATAGATAACCCTAGTAATAATAGGATAGGAAAGATAATCCTAAGGGGGCAGGCCTAGTCCTAAATAACGCTAGAGTAAGTAAACCTACCCTTACTTAGTAAATAAATAGTAAGTAGTAGCTAATAGGATACCCCGCCTAAGACCCCTTAAGAAGCTAGCGTCTTAGGTATCCTTACCTAAGCAATAGGATTACTATAGAGATAGTAGGAGAGTCTTATAGAGTAGATATATTTATAATAGTAGTAGTATAAGGAATAAACTACTACCCTACTATAGGAACTTACTAACTACCTAGTAATAAGGTACCTATAGAGAGAATATAAGAAACCCCCTATATATAACTATTATATTATAAATAAGGACCTTACTATAGACTAGGTTAATAACTAGATCTAGGCGGTTGAAAACGGATACTAACTACGCTCTAGTAGTACGCTAGAGCAATAGGTCTAATAGGCGCTTATAAAGATAAGCTTATCCCTATAGACCTAGTAGCGATACTATAGGGCTAGGCTAGAAGGAGACCTAGCTTAGGCTAACCTTATAATATTCGTTTGCTAATAATATATTAACTTAGAGCTTTAAGAGCAGAGGTATTGTAAAAGGCTAGATATAATAAGGTAGAAGGAGATATAGTTACTAATATAGTTCTTTACTAAATAATTAGTAATATATTAGAACTTAGGTATAATTAGTATAGAAAATAGTAAGGCTAAGGCTTATATACTATACTTCTAACTAGCCCCCTTTCTATATAAGGAGCTTAAATAATAAAAAGTTAAAATATAGAGACTAAGGGATATAGCTATAGAAGTAGAATGCCTATAGGAGATATATTACTAATAGGGTAGCGAGACCCTATGGAGTAAAAGTAGGAAGTAATATATAAGTAAAGAGCACGTACTAAGGGTCCCCCCTATAGCGAGGGTAAGCTAAAGGGAGGGCTAGTAGAGCTCTAGCTATAGAACTATACGAGGTATCTAAAGCTTAATACCTTACTAACTAGTTAGTAATATATTATAGGGATCTAATAGGAGCTAGCCTATATTTAGCCCTAATATATAACCCGTAATATCTAACGCCTTAGTATACTTTAGCTATAAGAAGAAAGGGTATAGGAGAGTAGACTACCTAGATAAATAATAGAGTGCGAATAAAACGCTAGTAGGATACTAAGCGCTTACTAAGAAAGCGAGGGTTAATATTATCTAATCTACGAGGGAAGTTAAGGAACTTAACCTATTAGAAAACGAATAGGCTAGGGGATTATACTAGTAACCCCTATACTTATAGTAAAACTAGATACCTTCTTAAGGGGAGATACTATAAAAGGATAGGTAATTATTCTCTAGAACGTCGCTAAATAAGAAGTAGTAGTAGATATAGATTCCTATTCCTAAGTTAATATTATTAGTAATCGACTAGTAAAGTCCCTATAATTATAACCCGTAGTAGCGCGTAACCCTATATTAGAGGGGTTTAATAGGTCCTCTATAATAAGCTAGAATATATACTAGTTAACCTTCTTCCTTACTAACTCGAGGGGATAACTAAGGAAAATATAGTAACTCTTCGCTAGGGCTCCCTACCCTAAAGGAGTAGGGGACCTCCTCCTATTATAATACTCTATAGGAAAGGAGGGTATTATAATTAATACCTAGATAAATACCTAGGGATATAAGCGCCTTAGTATTACTAAGCTATTAGTATTTATATAAGAGGTTATTAAGAATAGCTAGAAGGCTTATATTATATATATTTTAGGGAATATTACCCCTTATAAGCTACTAATAGAGGCCCTAGGTAAAGAGGACGCCTTAGAGGGCGAAGTAGAATTACTACTAGAGCTACTTAGTAAATAGGTAATATTTAATAAGTAGTTAGCAAACTAATACCTAGCCCTAGAGGGCGTAGAATATATTATTAACTTAGTTAAAGAGAAGAAACCTCTATATAGGCCTATCTACCTATTAAATAAGTACTAGCTAGAGGAGCTCTGCTAATATATTACTAATAACTAAGTAATAGAGCGGATTTAACCCTTAACGAGCAAGGCAGGTATCCCTATTCTCTTTATACCTAAGAAGGACGGATCCTTATGCTTTTATATAGATTATTAAGGCCTTAATAAGGTAATACTAAAGAACTAATATCTACTTCCCCTTATTAGTAAGCTATTAGATAAGCTTTAGGGAGTAAAATAGATCTTAAAGATTAACCTTTAAGATATATACTACTATATCTATATTAAGCTAGAAGATTACTAGAAGATAGCTTTTAGGACTTATTATAAGTATTTTAAATATACTATTATACTATTTAGACTTATAAATACCCTAGTAACGTTCTAGGTATATATTTACTAAGCGCTCGCTAAGCTACTAAATACCTATTATATCGCTTATATAGATAATATTATAGTTTACTCTAAGATAAGAGAGTAGTATATAAAGGACTTTTGCTAAGTACTCTATAGGCTTTACTAGTAGGCGCTATATACTAAGCTTAGTAAGTATAGGTTCTACTAATAATAAGTAGAGTTCCTAGGGTATATTATCACGCCTAAAGGTATATTAATAGACTAAACCTATATCTAAGCTATTACTAAATAAAAGCCGCCTAAGACCTATAGGGAGATCTAAGTCTTCCTAGGATTCTATAACTTCTACTATAAGTTTATTATAAGCTATTTAGGTATTATAGTCCCTACTAAAGGGTAGCGAGAATAGTAAGAAGGGAAGCGAAGTTTACTAGCTAGAAGAGGCTTAATAGGCTTTTAAATAGCTCTAAGCTACCTTTTACTTAGTAACTATTCTCTAATATTAGGACCTAACCTGCGAAATAAGGGTTAAAATAGATACTTCTATAAAGGCTATATCTAATATCCTATTATAATATATTAATAGCTAGTAGCAACTAGTTATTTACTATTTATAGAAGCTTAGTAATACTAAGTAGCATTAGGGAGTAAGCTAATAGGAGCTTCTTATTATAATTAAAAGCCTAGATTACTAAGCTTACTACCTTTAAGGTATATTAAAAAAGTTTATAATCCTAATAGATTACTAGGCGCTAAAGTAAGTTATTAGCGCGTTAGCGCGGGACCTTTAGGGAAGGCTTATTAGATAGGTATATAAACTCTTAGCGTTTAACTTTAACCTAGAGTATAAGTTAGGGGTTATAAACCTAGTAGATAGGCTATTTAAGAGGCTAGACTATATAGAAGGGGAGGTAAAATATAATAATATACTCCTAACCCTAGCGAGGAAGCTAGGGTTTATTAGTAACCTACTAGTAGACCTCTAGATAAGTATTACTACTCTATAAGGTAATATAGAGACCTTAAGAGTATTTATTAACGCTATAAGGGCTAGTATAAAATAACGCCCCTTCTAGATAGATAGCTCTAGGGGTAGAGATACCTTAGTCTCTAGTTAGTATAGCGCTATATAGCATGCTAATATTACTATAACTATAGTAGCTATAATAACCTAATACTAAAGAGCAAGGGAAGATATAGAGAACGCTTAGCGAGAGGTTACTAACCTAGAGGACTTGCTTAGAGCTAGGGTTACTATAGCATAGTAGTATATCCTATACTAAGTTATAAGGGAGCTTATAATAAGTAAAATAGCATATAGTTAGTAACCTTCTAAAGTAATAGAAAGTCTTATCCGCGGACTATAAGCTGATAACTTATACTACTAGACCTAATTAGAGAGGGGATGCAGACTAGCTAGCAATTATAGGGGCTATATAATTAATAGCTATAGAACCTTATTCTATAAGGGAAGGTTAGAGATACCCTAGGAGAGGTCCCTAAGACTCGAAATCCTTTGCTAATATTATAATAACTATAAGGTAGGTTATATAGGGGTAAATAAGACTACTAAGTTAATCTTAAGGAAGTTCTACTAGCTAAACTTAGCTATAGATATATATAATTATATTACGGGGTGCTATATATACTAAAGGATCTAGGTTCTAAGGTATAAGCCCTATAGAAAGTTATACCTACTACCCCTACTAGCGCACCCGTTTTAGGAAATTAGTATAGACTTTATTACTAGACTACTACTAAGCTATTAGTATAAAAGTAGGGAGTATAACGTAGTTCTTATTATTATATACTATATAACTAAGTTTACTATATTTATCCTAATAATAAAGCGGCTAATAGCTACTAAGCTAGCGCGGATTATCTATAAATAAGTAGAGTATTATTTTAATACCCTAGAGGGTATTATTAGTAACTAAGATAAGCTCCTTACTAGCTAATTTTAAGAGGAATTTATAAGAGAGAGGGCTATTAAGCGCTACCTCTCTACTATATATTACCCCTAGACTAATAAGTAGTCTAAAAGGATATACTAGATATTAGAAAAGTACCTATATGTATATACTAATAACTTACTATAAGAATAGGCTATCTAGTTACCTGAGGCTAAGTTCGTATATAATAATAATCGCTATAGTACTACTAGGTGCTTACTAATAGAGGCCCTATATAGCTACTATCTATATTATATAGAATATATAACCCCTATAAATAGGGTTATAATATAGGGTATAAGGGAGCAAATCGAATATATCTCAAGGCTTTATAAGAGGGCCTAGGAATAGTAGTAGAAAGCTACTAAGGTATAAGCTAAGTATTATAACGCGAGGTATAAGGAATAGACCTACTATTAGGGATAAGTCGTTAGGCTATTAATAAAGAACTTCTAGTTTAAGAATAAAAAACTAGTGCCTAGGTTTATATAAGTAGCTATTATAGAACTAATTAGCACGCAAGCTTATAGAGTTTATCTACTACTATAGTACTAAAGGATATATAATATATTCTTAGTTACTTTACTAGAACTATAAGATAATCGCTAAGTAAGTAGCAAATGCTTGCTTATATACCTAGAGCTTAAGAATAAGCTAGAGGAATAGGAGGTTAAAGAAATTATTATATAGCAAGGCGTTAGTAATAATATATAATACTTAGTTAAGTAAGTAGGTTAGCCTATAGAATATGATATATAAGAACCTATAGAGAACTTAGCGAACGCGCACGAGGCTATTTATAAGTTTAATAGATAATATAAGAAAGCTTATAAGAAGTAAGATAACTAGCTACTAAAACTACTATAATAGGTTAGTAATCGCAGACCACGAGACTATAAAATAGAACTTAGTTTAGAAGTAAAATATTAATTAAATGAAGTAGCAAATTATTACTAAAGCTATAGTAAAAAGGGGTATCATCCTATAAAAGGGGAAAAGAGCTAACTATCTGATTAGTTATTAACTTCTTAGGATAGCCATAGGGGTAACTACTATAACCGCTACGACTACGAGTAGTACTACTACGACTACTATAGTAACTAGTCGCTAAACTAGCGCTATTAGTATCCCTACTATTACTACCTATAGGCTAATTACTAGCCGACTCGCTACTAGCGCTACTAGCTAACTTACTACTAGTACTACTACCCGACTCGCCGCTAGAACTATTACTATTAGAGATAGTAATAGTAACCTTAGCTCTCTTAGTCTTCTTCGCTAACTCTTCGCTACTACTTTAGCTATACTTAGTAGGGGTACTAAAATAAGAGGCGCGAGAGATAGGGCGAGTACTAGTAATAGTAATAAAGCAAGAGGGGATATTATTAGTAGTATACTTAGCGAGATTTTCCTAAAGCTCCTCGTAAAACCTAGGGAAAAGGGTAATATTACGCTTATAAGCGCGCTTAGGGACTAGTTTTATTAAAGGGTTATTAAGTAAGTAGTTAATCTTATTATAGAGGTAGTTAACGGGACTATTATTATAAATATATACTAGCTAGGCGGCGTTTAAGCGCTAAAGAATATTAATATTATTATAAAGGGTACTAACCTAAAAACTAGTAGTTAGTAGGATATAATTAGTAAGGGAATAGTAAGTAATAGCCTATATAGACTAGGATATCGAGCGTAAGGTACTTATAAATAGAGGCGAGCTCCTAGAGCTAAGGCTGCTCTATATTATAGCTACTACTACTAGTAGTAGGATTATAGATAAGCTTAGTAATATACTTCTATACTACTAAATAGTTACTAAGCGTAGCTAAAATATAATAATAATAAAGAGGGGTTAGGATACTATCGCGCTCCTAGATCTAGATCTAGTAGAATATATTCTAAGTAGTCTAGGCTACGCCCTAAAGCTCCTAGGGGACCTAGGAAATATTAATATATAGTAACCTATTAGTAAATTAGTAGAGACTTATAATAATATATTTCTTCTTATTAAAGTTATAATAGATATACTTCTATATATACTCGCTATATATATAGTAAAGGTAGATAATATCTTAATATATTTTATAAAG
>JAVHLU010001787.1:0-25245 GCA_036785755.1 Colletotrichum ledebouriae
TTTATATAGAGGCTATTAGCTTCTAACTAGGTAAGTACCTATCTTATAGCCTCTATATAGGAGTCTATATTATTAGTAAAAATTAAGATATTATTTAAATATATAATATAAATAATATTAACTAGGCCTATAAATAACTTATTAATAAATATCTAAAAAGTAGTAGGTATATTAATAAGCTTAAATAGTATAATATAATATTTATAATAGCTATATTATATATAGAATACTATCTTCTACTTATCTCCCTCCTAGATCCTTACTTAGTAGTATATATCCTTAAGATCGAGCTTAGTAAAATACTTAGCTCCTAAGAGCTAGTTAAGGATCTTATTAATTAGAGGGATAAGGGTATAGTTCTTAGTAGTTACCTAGTTAAGTCCCTACTAGTTTATATATAACCTTAACTTACCTCCCCTCTTTAGGATAAATAGAATTAGTACCTTTATTAGGCTTATTAATAAGTAAATCTATCCCTTCTATAAGGCTTTATAGATATAATCCCTTAACTCTTCTAACTCCTTCTTAGCTAGTAGGTAGATAGGCTTAAATAGAGGCTTAGTTCTAAGCTCTAGGTTAATAGGGTAGCTCCTAGTAGTCCCGAACTCTAGTATAGCTCTTACTAGGTTAATATTAAATACTTTTTTAAAGTCCTAGTACTCTAGTAGGATATTTATTTTAATCCCCTTAATATCCTTAGGGTTTTAAGTATCCTCCTAGTAGCTAGTTATTAATATATAGTTAATTTATAGTACCCTTATAAGTACTACTTTCGCTTTATTCTTAATATATCTAAGTTCTTTTATAGTTATAATAAGATAGATACTCTTCTTATATAAGGGAAAGGTCTAGCCTAACTCTTTTTAATTAAGATTAGAGCGCTCTACTATATACTAAGGGATACCTAGGATAGCGTTATAACTATTACTATTACTAATCCTAAAGTTATATAAAGCTATTCGCTAGATACTTACCCTATTAGTTATCTAGGTTACTAACTTCTATATACTATAGTTAGGTCCCTTAGATACTTATATTCCCCTAATAGGTTCTAACTTATTAGCCTCTAGTTAGGTATTAGTTATAATCCTCTAGTTTATAATATTCTTATTAGCCCTATAATTAATAAGTATAGTACTAGTCTTCTAGCTACCTACTACTTAGACCTATATTATTACTTTAATATAACGTAGCTAGTTACTACCCTATTAAACTACCTATATTACTACCTAGTTCTCCTCTAGTTATTTACTAGGGTAGGGTTTTCCTTTATAGCAGGGGTAGCTATACTTCTAGTAATATAAGCACCTTAGCGTAATATAGCCCCTTTTCTTATAACTATAATAAATAATTTCCTTCTTAATATCCTAGTCCTTAGTATCCTCCTAGTAAGTATTAGCATTACTATAGCCTAAGTAAGTTTACTCCTTTAAGGCCTTAGTTAGTCCCTCTAGGTTAATAGGTTAGCCCTCTAGTTATTACTCCTTATTATTAGCCCCCTAGTCCCTTACTAGTGCCTTATATATCTATATATTAACTATAAGTTTAGTATTTCTAGCCTTAGTATTAAGGTTAAGCTGCGATTTTAATAACCTATTTACTATAATATAGTATTAGAGCTTAGGGTCTAGCCTAGCTATTATATTAGCTACCTAGATCTCCTCTAGTTATTAATAAAAGCTCTCTATTTTAATCCCCTTATAATAGTTAATAAAGCTTTAGTATAGCTATCCTAGTTACTAGTAGGCCTATTTAAGCTAGGTTTATATACTAAGGGTCCTAGACCCTATATTAGCTATACTATTAGCTAACTAATCCTTTATTACTACCTAAGTAATATCCTTCGCTTTATTATTATAATTAATAGAGAGGTATAAGGTTTATTACTTTACTACTAGTCCCTCTAAGTACTTAGTAGTAAATAATACCTTTTTAAGGTCTAATATAATCTTATTTATTTTAAATCGCACGTTAAGATTAAATATAAATTAATTAAAGTTAGTCTAGGTACCCCCTTTATACTTAAGTATTAGAAGATACTTCCCCTAGAGCTCTAATTAATACTTCTTTAATTTACTACTAATAACTACTTAGTAGGTAATAGGGTTACTTACTAGGGTTAATAGTTAGCTAGCTCTTAAGGCTTTAAGATATTCCTATTTATATTTTAGCTATTCTTTCTTCTCTTCCTTTTTAATAAGCTAATCTAATTTAGCCTCTATTAATTAACTACTTAGTTTTCTACTAGTACCCTTATTATTATTCTACTTAATAAGTATCTTATCCTATATTTAGCTATTTAGTTACTCCTAGCTAGTAGGGGATCTTAATAGTAATATTATATTTATCTCCCTTATAAACCTATAAATAGGTATTATATTATTATATATTATACTACTCTAATAGTCTATACCCCTATTAATATAAAATTAAGAGAAGAATATATTATAAATAGTATAATATAGAGTAATAGAGTTAATATAATTAGGTATAGCTAAGGTTAAATATTCTTCTCTAGCCCTCTAACTATTAGATAAGGGCTAAGGGACTTATCTAAGGGTTACCTAGTGCCTCCCTATAACTCCTAACTCTTATAGACTTCCCTAACTTAGCCTATTAAGCCCTTTTCCCTGCGACGTTATCCTGGCTCGTGATACGAATAATGAAGAGACTACACGAGTCTATGGCATGCCGCTTCGACGCTGTTTCCTTGACACCGCGGCCTGTTAGCCAATCCCAAAGCCAGGTGTTCCCGGTCTTAGCCACCTTAGATAACTTTGACTTACAAGACGGGGTAAGCTAGAATGCAGATAGGTGCTTAGAATCGTCAAGGGCCTATTCTCCGATAGCAAAGATGGGGGATTATGCACTCCAGGAAGTCAGCTAGAGACATCAGAGCGTGATGGAGTCAATCCGTGCCATCGGGTGGCTTGCGGACGAACTACAATACACAGCTAATTATGAAGCCGCTCATCGTGCGAACAGCTATGTCTGGACAGTAGGCTTTGGCGGATAGGCAAAACGTTTTTTCTGCAAGCATGAGGATCTCATCTCGTTCATTCCGCTCTCACCGCCGCTTTGTTCGTGTGGTTCACCTAGACCCCATTTCCCACCTCGCCCATTTCTTCGTGTGATACATTGGATCAACGACTCCGCAAATTCATCTCCCCCCGTCGAGCTGCACCCTGGTACCGGCAGTATGACTCTCCATAGACACATCCTTTGTTCGAACTAAGCCAGTAGCTTCAGGATACTTTACCATGACTTCGTGCCCCGCCTTAATACTCTTACTCACTAGGATAATACGCTCCGTGCTTATCCACATAAACTACTAGAATTGCGCGTTAGACTGGCAGCTATAATTAATAAACCTCGTGAAGTTTCCCTACTAACCCTACTAGATCTAATAAGCCTGGATGCCTATCGAGCTATCTATAACGTCTATATTTTATAGACCTCTCGTAATAAGACCCATAAATTCTCCTATCGCCGCGCTACGCTTAAATAGATAGAGGGCTATTAGGCTATTATTATATCTATTAGAGGTCCGGAATACCTATACTAGGCAGGGGCTATAGTACTCAGACCTAAATAGCGTCGGGAAGTAGTAGCAGGAGTTAGTCTCGGGGTCTTCGGACTATTCCCGCCCGCACGATTAATATATATATATATCTTAGACGCTAGCCACGGCGTTCACTAGCAGTACCTACCGTAGATTATCAGTACCCCACGCGCTTATATCTATAACTAAATATTTAATCTGCTCAAAGCTAAAGTAGGGGTCGTACTTAAGATATATTACCTATAGCGGAACCGGATCCGAACCGTCTTTATGGACTACCTAGTTATATAGGTAGCTGAAAAATCGATGCTATATACGTTCGCTAATAATCGTGAGGAGATAGCGCTATATAGGGTGCAGCGTATTAGCAGCGACCTCTATATATAGCTAGACGCACCGGAGTCGCTACATACTATCCGGGTTAAATCTAACTCTATATTTATAAAAGCACTAGAGTCCTATGCTGGAAAAGATAAGCGCTACCTAGCCTCCCGCATCCTTAATATCCTTATAACCGCGCTAAATAGCTATCTTATTTTAAAGCTCCTTCTCGGACTACCTAAAGTTATTACAGGTTTAAATAAGCCTCGCTTTATAGCGTTTAGCGCAGGATATATTAGGTTTAGTAATAGCAAGTAGCTCGACGTATGAGTTAAAGTGCTCGATCCACCGTGCTTGGATAATAACCTCGATCAGGCGGTATGCGCGGTTTACTTCCGAGATTTTCTAGCAAAAGACGTTACCGCGGTTAAAAATACCTTCGATCTTAATCTCATCCAGCGTGCCTGCTGCTGAAGACGCCTGGAGCTAGCTAAATTCGAGCTGCTTAGGAAAGTAAGTCTTGCTAGCATTATTAATATTTATTGTTGCCGCTATTACTATGAGCTGCTACTGTTCAAGCAGATTTTAGGAATCCAAGCTGATGCTGTTGTGAATCTGCTCCTAGACGTTGACGATGAATTTGTCAATAGCGGACTGCTGTGGGATGGAGACGACGTCTATCTAAAAGTTTACGCGTTGAGAGAAACTGTTGATAAACTGCAAATGCCGCTGACTTTCCGGGGGATCTTCTTTCACCTCCGCGGTTTTCCTGACTGGTCGCAGCGTTGAGACCCCCCATCTCTGATATGAAGCATTAGCTCTAATCTCGGGTGATAATTGCGGCAGCCCTTGGGATGGCGTCCTTTGCGCTCGGAAAAAACGCGCGCCAAAGGTGGACAGTATTGGCTGATCAATGGTGTTCTCCTTTCCCGAATTGCTCGCATTCAGTCTATTATTTTCGCTCTGTGAAAGGATGACCGATAAGTCCAAGATTTTCTGTATATCGATAATGATAGTTAGCAGAAGGATCTCTTGTGCTGGGTCAATCAGCCCCTCCCCACCCATGTGGCAGAATTACGGAGGAGCCGTGAAATAGACCTAACAGTTGTTTATTCGATGCTGACTTATCCACCACTTTATATCGCAGTAATTATTTGCGTTATAGAACTAGAGTTGCACAGGCAAATGAAGGCTAAACGCTTGCCAAACAACCCGTGCCAAGGGGAGGTCCAGCACTCGATGATTAAAATAGATGTGTAACATACCGAGATCACGGGAGAGCAGGGTGTTTGCCACTGCATCCCCTGATCGCCGTCCTGGATGAGAGCTTCAAATCGAAGTACCGGGTTTGCTAGGTTCCCGGACGAATAATCCCGCAGGATTTCCGCGAGCTGCTCTAGAATCACACGGCAGAGACCCTGTCGTAAATTGTCCATACGCTGCTCCGGAGACGTCATGATCCAACGTTGGCGGTAGGAATCAGCCGGCGGGAGAAACGTCTCGACGGCAAATGAATTTGAGTTGCGCTGGGAATCAAGCAGCTGACGTTTCAAAGCTATGTCTAGGTAGGTTACGGCGGTAAATTTAAAGAGTCAACAAAGAGTTGTCGAAGGGGAGGGGGAGAAAAAGCGTTTTTAAAGAGACGATCTGCAGAAGGATGGGTTGAAGCTTGTCTATATCGTTATCAAATGGCTGATTACTGGGTGTTATAGCGGGCCTGCGGGCGGGTAACGGCACCAGGTACCACGTCCATGCTCTTCTATACTTTGAAAGTCGGGCCAGTTGTGTCGAAACAAGGTGAGCCGAGCATATTTTATTTTCTTTCCCTCCTTCTTCTCCTTCTTTTCCTCCTCCTTTTGGGTATGTGCATACATATAACAGCCGAGGAGAGGTTCGGTGGTCTACCATGGCCCCACCTCGGAGTAAGGAGCACATAATCTAACATATAGCTATGCGAGGTGGGAATTTGATTTTTCCCTCCATTATCAAAGCCTAGTTCTTCAATCGCCAGCCTAGAATAGCCCGACAAGGATTGTTAGTACGGAGACGGAGCCAAATTGCTAGGTCGGCCGAAATTCTAAATAAGAAAGGGGGCGGCTGTGGAATTGGGCAGAAAGACCCTCCTAGCATCGTACACTTTTCGTCGCTTAATTAAGTTTCAAGGGGTGGCGTCACAGCCATAAGTACACAAGCCCCCCCCCCCCCAAAATGGGGTTAAGTTGACCTGTTTCTAGCGGGTGCCGCTATCGATATTGCGAAAGCATAACCAAGGAATAGGCTAGCCCACAGGAGAACAAGCGTCGTACAAATAAAGTTCACGTGGCCTCGGCTAGCCGACATCATCCTTGTCCTAGTTAGATTGCTTAGAAACAGCCAGTCTGAGCCTAGCTAAGTCAGA
Organism: Colletotrichum ledebouriae; assembly: GCA_036785755.1. Classification (NCBI taxonomy): domain Eukaryota; kingdom Fungi; phylum Ascomycota; class Sordariomycetes; order Glomerellales; family Glomerellaceae; genus Colletotrichum; species Colletotrichum ledebouriae. Next base: position 6,282 of record JAVHLU010001787.1, read on the forward strand.
ACGTCCAAAGTAGTATATCGTTCAACTAACCCTATTCACTTATTTTAGCTTTTCCTGCCCTGACCATGGAGCTTTTGCAGAGCTTGAGAAACGCGTCGGAAGCCAGCACCTCGCCAGGGTGAATAGTAAATAGTGAATATGCGCCACGAATGATCGCTAGAAATCGGGTCACTTAGTTTCTCATACTTTAGCCGACACAATTAGTGGCCGACTCCCACAATATTTCGGCTCATCTTATTATAATATATCCCGGAAAAACACTCCTCGACGCCTCCGACGCCTCCGATAAGGCCGAGATCCCCACGGCCATGACGATCATTAGTACCTGAGCGCTACGGGCCACGGAAACTGCCTATAAAACAGAGCAAAGATGCCTGCAAATAGACCGTCAATAGATCCTGCCGCTTCAACGAGCAAGATTCGGCCAACAGAGATGCCTATCACGCGGTGTGTAGGAGTGCAATTCCAGCACACCGAGGCTTGACCGAGCTCCTCTTATCTATGCAGTTCCCAGTCTCAACATTACCCAACAAGTCGGACATCTCCCGTAGTTGTCTTTGAGATTTCTTCCAGCAAGCGAATATTGAGCGGTACCATGCATCCTCTGCAGAGCTTCAAACATCTTCCGTTGAGAGTGCTGCTATCACGAGCCAGGATAACGTCGTAGGGAAAAGGGCTTAACAGGCTAAGTTAGGGAAGTCTATAGGAGTTAGGAGTTATAGAGAGGTATTAGGTAACCCCTAGATAAGTCCCCTAGCCCTTACTTAATAGTTAGAGGGCTAGAGAAGAATATTTAACCTTAGCTATACCTAACTATACTAACTCTATTACTCTATATTATACTATTTATAATATATTCTTCTCTTAATCCTATATTAATAGGGGTATAGACTATTAGAGTAGTATAATATATAATAATATAATACCTACTTATAGGTTTACTAGGGAGATAAATATAATATTGCTATTAGGATCCCCTACTAGCTAGGAGTAACTAAATAGCTAAATATAGAATAAGATACCTATTAAGTAAAATAGTAATAAGGGTATTAGTAGAGGATTAGGTAGTTAATTAATAGAGGCTAAATTAGATCGGCTTATTAAGGAGGAAGAGAAGAAAGGGTAGCTAAAGTATAAATAGGAATATCTTAAGGCCTTAAGAGCTAGCTAACTATTAACTCTAGTAAGTAACTCTATTACTTACTAAGTAGTTATTAGTAGTAAATTAAAGAAATACTAATTAGAGCTCTAGGGGAAGTATCTTTTAATACTTAAGTATAAAAGGAGTACCTAGATTAACTTTAATTAATTTATATTTAACCTTAACGCGCGATTTAAGATAAATAAGATTATATTAGATCTTAAAAAGGTATTATTTACTACTAAGTACCTAGAGGGATTAGTAATAAAGTAATAGACTTTATACCTCTCTATTAATTATAGTAATAAGGTAAAGGATATTACTTAAGTAGTAATAAAGGATTAGTTAGCTAATAGTATAGCTAATATAGGGTCTAGGACCCTTAGTATATAAACCTAGCTTAAATAGGCTTACTAATAACTAGGATAGCTATATTAGAGCTTTATTAACTATTATAAGGGGATTAAAATAGAGAGCCCTTATTAATAACTAGAGGAGATCTAAGTAGCTAATATAATAACTAGGCTAGACCCTAAGCTCTAATACTATATTATAGCGAATAAGTTATTAAAATCGCAGCTTAACCTTAATACTAAGGCTAGAAATACTAAACTTATAGTTAATATATAGATATATAAGGTACTAGTAAGGGACTAGGGGGCTAATAATAAGGCGTAATAACTAGAGGGCTAACTTACTAACCCGGAGGGACTAACTAAGGCCTTAAAGGAGTAAACTTACTTAAGCTATAGTAATACTAATACTTACTAAGAGGATACTAAGGACTAGGATACTAGGAAGGAAATTATTTATTATAGTTATAAGAAAAGGGGCTATATTATACTAAGGTACCTATACTACTAGAAGTATAGCTACCCCTACTATAAAGGAAAACCCTACCCTAGTACATAACTAGAGGAGAACTAGGTAGTAACGCAGGTAGTTTAATAAGGTAGTAACTAGCTATATTATATTAAAGCGACGATATAGGTCTAAGTAGTAAGTAGCTAGAAGACTAGTGCTATGCTTATTAATTATAGGGCTAATAAGAATATTATAAACTAGAGGATTATAACTAATACCTAACTAGAGGCTAATAAGTTAGAACCTATTAGGGGAATATAAGTATCTAAGGGACCTAACTATAGTATATAGAAGTTAGTAACCTAGATAACTAATAGGGTAGGTATCTAGCGAATAGCTTTATATAACTTTAGGATTAGTAATAATAATAGTTATAACGCTATCCTAGGTATCCCTTAGTATATAGTAGAGCGCTCTAATCTTAATTAGAGGGAGTTAGGCTAGACCTTTCCCCTATATAAGAAGAGTATCTATCTTATTATAACTATAAAGGAACTTAGATATATTAAGAACGAAGTAAAAGTAGTACTTATAGGGGTATTATAAATTAACTATATATTAATAACTAGCTACTAAGAAGATACGTAAGACCCTAAGGATACTAAGGGGACTAAAATAAATATCCTATTAGAGTATTAGGACTTTAAAAAGGTATTTAATATTAACCTAGTAGGAGCTATACTAGAGTTTAGGACTACTAGGAGCTACCCTATTAACCTAGAGCTTAGAACTAAGCCTCTATTTAGGCCTATTTACCTACTAGCTAAGAAGGAGTTAGAAGAGTTAAGGGATTATATTTATAAAGCCTTATAAAAGGGATAGATTTACTTATTAATAAGCCTAATAGGGGTACTAATTCTATTTATCCTAAAGAGGTGAGGTAAGTTAAGGTTATATATAAACTACTAGGGACTTACCTAGGTAACTACTAAGACCTATACCCCTATCCCTCTAATTAATAAGATCCTTAACTAGCTCTTAAGAGCTAAGTACTTTACTAAGCTCGATCTTAAGGATATATACTACTAAGTAAGGATCTAGGAGGGAGATAAGTAGAAGATAGTATTCTATATATAATATAGCTACTATAAATATTATATTATACTATTCAGGCTTATTAATATACTCGCTACTTTTTAGATATTTATTAACGAGTTACTTATAAGCTTAGTTAATATTATTTATATTATATATTTAGATAATATCTTAATTTTTACTAATAATATAGACTCCTATATAGAGGCTATAAGATAGGTACTTACCTAGTTAGAAGCTAATAGCTTCTATATAAACCCTAATAAGTATAAATTTTATAAAGAGGATATCAAATTCCTTAGGTTTATAGTCTTAGTAAATAGAGTTACTATAGAATATAAGAGGGTCTAGGGCCTCTAGCTACTGCATAGTGATTTTACCTGCTTAAGTGCAACAGACCTTCTAACTCCGCGCCTCCTAATAATACATAGCCTTCGGTCACGTGATTATAACCTAATAACCTCCTAAGTTACTAACCACCTCTCCTAACCACAGCCGCACTTATACGTGCCTATAGCCTCACGATCTTTAACTTCATATCGATAATAACGTGGTTTTTAATTATTTAATAGACTACGAAACTATTGACTTTTCCTCTCGCGCACTACCCGCGCCGCTAATACCGCCTCTATTACCGCTTTATCCGCTAGAAGTTATTACTATCTTTACTATACTATTATTAGTAACGCTCTCTCTATTTAGCGCAAGCTATACTTACTAATATTTAAGCCCTAATAGGCCGCCTAGGCTACCTCTGCTTTAGTAATATAGAGGACCTGCTTAAAGAAGGGCTACTCTATAGGATATATAATAACCTACCGAACTTCTACTACTAAGTTTACTTACTTAGCTCTAATACTATTACACCTTATAAAGTCCCCTATAGGGGTATTAAAGTAAGCCTTCTTAAGGGCTATACTAATAATACGCTCTCTATATATAGTAGAGTAGTTAATAAAGGAGCGGGTTTTATTAATTATATTAAGGCTAAACTCTCTAACGATCCCCTCTATATTATTTATACTAAAAGGTATACCTCGCTTAGGCTTAGCGTATTTATATATAGGGTCTAGTACTAATATAGTTAAGGGATAAGGATAAGGATAAGGGAGAGGTATAAGGCCCTGCTTATAGCAGAGCTTCTTATACTTCTAGCTATAAGAACCTCTTAGGAAAGACCTCTCTAGTTAAGGAGTTACCTCTTATATAGTAGTATTTACCTTTAGTACCTTACTAGAAGGTCGACCTTTTAGGTTAAGGAGTTATCTTATATAGTAGCTTTTATAGTACCTTACTAGAAGGTTTAGCGAGGGCGTTACCACGAGAGCCTTAGTAGCCCGTTTAGCTCTAATATAATTAGCCCTAGTATAGCGCGCGTCCGACTTTATATAAGGGTTTACTTATAAGTAGTAGGAACGTATAGGGTTCCTATATTATTTTCCTTAACTAGTAGAGGGTATAGGTAAAATACCTATATAGTGTTTCCCGAATTATGCCTACGAACTAGGTGAATTTGTTATAGTCTTTTTGCGAAGGGGCTGCGGCGTAATTCCGAGCTCAATAGCTAGGAGGTATTAGTAATAGGGGTACCCCTAGAGTATACTTATAGTAAGGAGGGGAGCTTTATTAATAATATTAGTAGTATTAGTAGTAGAGGATAATATAATAATAAATTTATTATATAGTAATTAAAATAAAGTTATTAATAGGGGAGTAGGAAGCTAATAGTAACTTATTAGTAATAGGGGTAGTTATAAATCTAAAGAAATAAAAAGGAGAGATTTTAATAGAGCGGAATTTTAAATAATATTTATATATTTTTAACTTAATATTAAAACTAGCTTTTTATATAGCTTAAAGGAGGATAATCTCTAAATAATTATATTATTTAACTTTATTTAACTTTATTATAAATAAGGAGGTACTAGGTAGTTACTAGATAATAACTAGTAGCCCCCTATATTATAATAAAAGCTTTCTTTATCCCTAGAGGGAAAATACCTTTATTAGACCTATAAAGGGGCTAAAAATATAATAATAAGTAGAAAATATAATAATTTAGAGGGTAAATCTAAAGTAATAAAAATAAGCCTAAGTAATAATATATTTTAATATAACCTTATAAAGGAAAGAGTAGCCCTTATAAGGGGGTTTAGCTATAACTATCTAGATAACTACTAAGTAGTCCTAGACCTATTAAATAAAAGCTATAAGAGTAGTTAGAATAAGGGGACTAGCCCTATTACTAGCTTATTACTCCTCTAAGCTATAAAGTCCCTTATTATTTAGATATAAGAGCTATAAGAGTAGCTAGGGTAGAGGATAGGTACCTTACTACTAGTTAATAACTCCTCTAAGCTACCTAGCTATCTAAGGAAGAGTTATATAGCTAGAATAAGGGATATTAAATTCTAATCCTATAGAAACTATAAGGTTATAAAATCCTATAGGGAGGTACTAAGTACCCTCTAGATAACTATAGAGTAAACTAGTCTAAGAGTAGACTAGTTTAAAAGGGGGGGATTATATTATAAGCTAGGATAATATTATAAGGAAAAAGGCTTAATAAGCTAAGTTAGAGAAGTCTATAGGAGTTAGGAGTTATAAGGAGGTATTAGGTAACCCCTAGATAAGTCCCCTAGCCTTTATCTAATAATTAGAGGGCTAGAGAAGAATATTTAACCTTAGCTATACCTAACTATACTAACTCTATTACTCTATACCGTACTATTTGTGATAGCTGCCCTCTTATCCCGATATTAATACCTTAGATAGCTATTAAGAGTCTTAACAACGCCGCTTCTAACTGCATTATGCATGCTCTCCTTATCTAAGGAGTCTACCCGCACATAATTAACAAGTCTCCGCCGTCGCAGGAGCTCACTCAGCGGGCCAAGACCGCACGAAATGCCATGCAGGCTACCTGTGAGAGAAAAATCGGTCTCCGTCTTTTCTAGTGAAACCAACGCCAATTAACCTCGTGCAGAAACTTAGAGTAACCCAGTCTCCTCGACGTACTACTAACGTCACATATAAGGACGATCCCATCAGACCAGCCAAGGTCAATATTCGATCGGATTTCCAGACACCTCATCCGTTGCCGCTCTAACTACAAGGGCTCGTCCCAGACCACTTCTATTAGCAATCGAGGAAATCGTTCCTCTTGATAACATTTAGTATCTGTCTCGGGTGTGCTACAGGGCGATCGACTTCTGCGCCTAGCAGCTAGGCTCAAGGCCGCACGCGATGCTCTGTGTGCCTCGTCACGAGACGTGGCTAGGGCCATTGCCCGACCATCCCAGAGAGCGTCCAAGACATGTCCCTTTACAACCAATTGCCTCCTTTCGACACAGCTAACAACTTCCAGGGTATAATCATTCCAGTCGAGCTTAGTATAATCAGGCCAGGTTATCGGTAATCGTATTTTAGCCCACGACAATAACGGTGTTTGTGTCGTGTCTAGAGGGCTGCTAGTGATACCATTGATCTCACGGTGGCCATCGCGGCACCATAACAATTCTCTTAGCATGTCTCTCATCCACAGTCCGGCTTTGCACTGCGACGAATCCCAGCCCATGGCTATGGGACTATACATTCAAAGGCAGCCAACTTATCAGCTAATCCCCAGCCTGACGTGCAGAATAATTAATAACTTGTTGTCGCCAATTTGCGATATGCGGCTCAGGGTCATCTACTCCAGTGTTTCGGGTAGCGAACCTCGGACAATCGAATGTGGAAGTGCTCGGGTAGATATCAGCTAACGTTGATAAGTCATCAATATCAGTATCTGCGACGTCCGTTTGTTAGCATTTGAATGCCACTCGTTCAGACTCGAAGCGCAAAATACACAACGCGCTCTTGGCTTCTAGGACGTCCACCCCCTTTCGTCAATCGGCTCTAGCTTTCCCTCGAACCCTCGTTCTAACAGTCTAAGGCGGTGATCTAATGTCTTGTCTCCATCTTTCACAAGAACAGGGAGCTCATACTCATGATACAGCAGAACTAGAGGTGCTAAGAACCCGGCATTGTTATGCGGCGCAGAGGCGGCCCCTATAACAATGCTCGCCCGAGCATAGAATTCGAGTGCAATGCCGACCTCGTTCCGAATCATCTCGTCATCTTGGTCCTGAAGGATACAGAGTGCATCTACCCAAAGATATCGCAAAGCGAGAGCGAGAGTAACCTCTACGGCATCTCGAATTGTTTTGGGTGGATTCTTAAGAGGAAATCTAGCCAAGTGATATTGTAAGTTCGCTGATGTTGTGTAGCCTGGCGGCGGTTGGCCCCAACAATAAGTCAAGATAGTGAAGTCGGTATTTAGCCTAAATATATCGTATATAGACGTCGCGCGAAGTAGCTTAGGTAGGCAAGGCTGCGACTCGCGGGTAGCTATGCCGGGCAATACGATGCTGCTGAGCCGCAGCGACCCCTTGTTCTATACGATCGATATATCAAGGGTTAAAGAAGGCAGCGATAAGCCTAACGCCGGTCGGGTCCGGGCCGCGGTGGAAAAGGAGATGCGCGCGATGGACGGACAAGGTAGCTAGCGGTGTCGGGCCGTCACGGTAGACCTAAGGAACGCAGATAGGATTCGGATTATTTGTCGCGACGATGCTAAGCATAAGCTTATTAAGCAGATCGTAGAGAAGAGCTTCAGCCCTAGAGCATGCGTGCTACGAGACGAACTCTATCCTGTGAAGATCGATAACGTAAAGCGAATTAAGGTACTAGATAAGAAGGGTAATATTAGGGCTAAAGCGGCAGAGGCACTTAGCCGAGAAAACGAGACCACGGTTACTAAGATATCATAGCTTAGTAAGAAAGACACGCCCAAGGCGTATAGGTCCATGGTCGTGTTCGTGACTAAGGCTAGTAATACGTATAGGCTGATTTCCGAGGGCTTCTTCTACGTTAGAGGAGAGTCTAGCACGACGATAGCATTTAAGCGGCGGCCACGCCCCTAATAGTACTATAACTGCTAGTAGATTACTAGGCACAAGGCATACCAGTGCGTAAACCCCTAGGTGTGTGGACGCTACGCCAAGGTAGGCTACCACTACTCTAAATACCGTGAGACGATCGTGATATGCGTGCCGTGTGGCGGACCGCACGAGTCGTTTAGCAAGAACTATCCGAAGCTATACCTGCGTTCCTATAAGTAGGAAGGTCTAGATCCTTTAGCTTAACGTGAGGAAGCAGGCTAAGGTCTACGAGAGTTTAATAAATAACGAGGCGTTACGCGACTTTATAGCTATAGCAGTATAGGAGCTATAGGCGCGGAGGATAGATGGTAAGGTTATTATAGTTCCAATAGGATATAGCAGGTGGATAAAGATAGTACCGACGGAGTAGAGGGAAGAAGGGAGATAGGGGATTAGAAGTTTGCTATGGGTAAATAGAGATATAGAGGCAGAGCAGCTGCTAATAGCATCCTCGGATATTACTACGGCCATCGTCCGGCTTCCGGATCGAAGACTGCTAGTAGCGTCGGTATACGTGCTAGTGCAGAAGCCGGAGATTCTATAGCAGGCGTGCGACCTGCTAAAGCAAGCTATCACAAATATCCGAGGAGGAATAGGCGAAAGGGTAGACGTGGTCCTGGTAGGAGACTTCAACTGCTACGACTACCTGTAGGGAGGTAATGATATGTCGGAGGGCTGGCAGGGCGAGGCGGACCTGATTATCGATCTCATGAGCGAGTACTCGCTCCGCAGCCTCCTCCCTAGGGGGATAAAGACGTGGGAGAAGAACGAGATAACTATAACGATCGACCTATCCCTCGCGTCTGAATAACTAGCAAGAACGGTAGTACGATACGCCCTGCATAAGATAGACCACGGGTCAGACCACCAGGCGATCGAGACGACCTTCGACATCGCCGCGCCTAAGATAGAAAGCCGGCCACGGCTCTTCCTTAAGAACGCTCTATAGAAGCAGATCAACGAGAGGGTAGAAGCAAACCTAGGATAAGTGCTAACAGGAGGTATAGTGCAGCAGCAGACGGATCGACTAATATCTGCGGTAGGCGAGGCAGTAGAAGAACTAATACCTAAGGCCAAGCTATCTCTATATACAAAGAGATAGTAGATAGCCGACCTCACCCAGCTCCGGCAGATTTATACTCACTAGAGGAACCGGGCGCGGGCGGAGAGAAGGGCAGGCAATACTTAACCCGGACTAGAGCAACGCGCACGCTCAGCAGCTAAGTAATATCACGACGCTATCTGACAATAGAAGAAGAGCCATTAGGAGGACTTCCTAGCTAACGACGCTAATATCTAGAAGGCTGCGAAGTATCTTAACGCTAGTAAAGGGGTATCTTTCGATAAGATACCTTAACTTAAAAGGGCGGATAGCTCCTAAACGGGAGACGCTATAGAATAGGCTGAAGAGCTGCTCTCGATATTTTTCCCTCCTCTCCCTAGTATAATCGAGGAGGAGGGGAATTAGCTATAACGATTGCTAGTACCCTTCCCTAACCTTATACTAGGAGAAGTAGAGAGATAGCTCTTTATAGCAAAGTCGTGGAAAGCACCCGGAGAGGATAGTCTACTAGTAGTAGTATAGAAGCATATATAGCTAGTAGTAAAGGAGAGGGTGCTTATACTCTTCTAGACCTCACTAGATAAAGGGGTATTGCTAAGGTAGTAGCGGTATATAAAGATTATCCCGCTAAAGAAGCTAAATAAAAGCGACTACGGTATAGCAAAGGCCTAGCGACTAATCTCACTTCTCTTAACGCTTGGGAAAATGCTAGAGTCGGTCCTAGTAGAATATATCTCGTATGCTATCGAGACGTTTAGCCTCCTTCCTACGAGCTACTTTAGCGCTTATAAGCAGAGGTTAGTAGAGTAGGCGCTAGTACTACTATAGGAGTATATTTATAGAGCGTGGAGAAAGAGAAAGGTAGTTAGTCTAGTTAGCTTCGATGTTAAGGGAGCATATAATAGTATATATAGAGAGAGGCTACTTTAAAGACTTAGGGCACGGGGTATCCCTGAGAAGCTAGTAAGATAGGTTAATGCCTTCTGCTCGCATAGAATAGTAAGCATCCTAGTTAATAGTTGCGAGTCCGGGGCTCGTCCGCTACTATAAGCCGGACTGCCTTAGGGTTCGCTGCTTTCGCCCGTGCTCTTCCTCTTCTTTCACGCCGACCTTATATAGCACTAAATCGACGAGAACGGGGGCGCGCTAGCCTTTGTTAATAACTATATAGCGTAGGTTACTAGCCGATCGCGAGAAGCAAACTATTAAGGAATCTAGAATATTATTAATCGAGCCCTTAACTAGGAAAGACGAAGCGGGGCGATATTTAAAATAGATAAGACGGCTATTACCTACTTTACGTATGACTAGAGGCTACTAGTAGACTCGACTAGCTTCGTTATTAAAGGGGATACTATCCGAGCAAAAGACTATATTAAAGTATTAGGAGTAATAATAGATACGAAGCTTCGTTTTAAAAAGTATATTGCGGACGTAATAATAAAGGGGTTAGAGGCCGTGCTAGGGCTTAGGCGGCTTAAAGGTCTATTACTAGCGATAGCTAGATAGCTTTTCGTAGTAGCTATAGTACTAACGATAGACTACGCGTTAAACGTATAGAGATATAGATATTAAGCAGCGCAGATAAGGGCGATTAACCGAGTGTAGAGGATTAGCACCTAAGTAATTATAGGAACTTTTAATATAGTAGCCACGGCGGTCGCTAAAGCGGAGGTAAGCATATAATTAGCATAAGAGAGATATAATAGAAAATTAACGATATTCTAGGTACGGATGCGAAGCCTTCCTAAGACCTATCCGCTTCGACGTCTGCGGGTAGTGGCTTTTAGACGGTTTCTATTACCCTTCTAGTTAATAGCGGAGGCCTATCGCGACCTACCCCTTAACAAGCTGGAGACTATCGAAGGGTATTCGATCGCTCCATGGGAACGTCGTATTAATACAGTAGTCGACGACGACGCGGTCAAGGTTTCTAAGGCAATCCGGTCTAGATAGGCAGTGAGGATAGCGACAGGGAGCTTAGCAAGAAACGAGGTTATGGGCTTTGGAACGGCGACGACGCTGCCCGCATCCTTTAGAGGGGGCGGCGGCATCGTAACAGCCTCGCGTACCTTCGGTTAGAGAATGGAGCAGAACCCGTATGTAGCAGAGCTAGCGGCACTAGCAGAAGCGGTCAAGTCTCTCCCAGAGGGACTCGAGTACCAGGCTATCCACGTGTTCACCCGCAACAAAGCGGTAGTATTAGTAATATGTAACCCGCGTTAGCAGTCAGGCTAACGAGAGGTCTGATAATTTTACTCTATTATATAAGCTCTGCGGACACGAGGCAATAGAATCAGTCTCTTCTAGCTTCTATTAGCAATAGAGTCAGACCTGGCGCAAGCGGCCAAAGCAGTAGCAAAAGACAGTACGCGACCGAACCAGATACCTCAGAAACAACCGGCTAGAGCCTACTCGATGGCACTTAGGATCGCTTTACAGAGCGTGCGATAGAAGCACGGAGCTTTGCCTTATAACGTAGGAGCATATTTAAAGAAGATCGATATAGCTTTACTAGGAAGGCATATACGCGAGCTATACGATAGACTATCCTAGAAAGAAGCTAGCATTCTAGCGCAACTACGCACCGGCATAGCAAGACTAAATTAGTACCTGCACTAGATCGGTGCGGCTGCCTCAGCGTAATATGCCTACGGGTAAGCAGTAGAATTAGTAGAGCATTTTCTCTTCTATTATATATAGTAGATAATATAACGAAGTTAGATACTTTAATATATAGAAATATAGAGAGGAGACTTATTATACTTCCTAGGAGGAAAGCGCGCGTCCGACCCTAATAATTAGTCGCTAAGTATAGATATTATTAAAGAGATAATTAAGTTCGCTATAAGCACGGAGAGACTAGATATATAGATTAGCTAGTAGCGAAACTATATACTACCTATATTAATACGCTAACTAATAATACCCCCTACGTACCCTTATGCTATTAATAGTAGGACTAGCTTTAGCTACTAATAATAGGATACTAAATACTTTAAGAGATATCCTTAAGATAGCCTATTACTAACCCCATAAGTAACTATAGTATTAGTATATAAAACTAAAGATAATATATATAGAGACGGGTAAGACTTATATAGGCTTCTAGGAGATAAGGATATAAATGCGGGTAGAGAATATATAGATAATTATGCGAGCCCTGAATAGCTTAGCCCGGGCGTAAGAAACTATGTATGTATGTATGTATAAGAACTGAATATAACCCGGGCGAGCCTTCACAATCCTCCTCCAAGTTCCAAAATCCTAAGCTTGGAGACAGGTCCTCGGTTACCTCAACGCTAATATTACTCGTTCCTTCGTACTATGAGCGCCTCTTTGCGTATCCTATTCTGCTCCCTTACTATTAAGCGCTTAGTCGCTAGAGGAGCTAGTAGTTAGGTTTTTATTATTAGTAAGTATATAGTATTTAAATACCCTATGAATTTTAATAATCCCGCGTCCGATTAAGCAGATGAAATCGTAGAAAGCGCTAGGAGAATTACGAATGAAAAGTTAATATATATACTGCTAATAGAGCACCTATATATTAATATTATCCGGTGTATCCTTTATATCCCCGAAGGCTTTTTTATAGAGCGGGTGGCAATAATACTATAAGCCCGCATCGACTACTAATTAGTGCGGAATATACCGAGCACTTATGTTAAGGCATGCTGGATTACATAAATCGCAAGCGCCCTATTATAGCTTAAAGAGCTCGGCTATATTTATAGCGACCTATAGTTATCTAATATTCTCCTTATAGCAGATAATAATATCCGCCTTGCCGACTTCGACGCGTCTATTAAGATTAGCAAATAGCTTCTTATTATAAGTAAGCCGTTTTCTAAGCTTAATAAATATTTCAAATTTCCTTATACTAGACCTATTAGCAAGTAATTTGCTTTTATATTATATATTTATACGATTCGTTTTAGCTATATTCCGTTAAGCAAGCTTAATACCCCTAATAGGGCTCGAAACTTTATTAATTATAAGTATCCTTTAATAGACGAAGATAAAGAGTTTAGGTATATAATTTTAAGTTACTAGAATAGAGAGTACGATTTTACTAGTGCTATATATAACGAGATTAAAAGCTATTATAAGGCTAAGTCTATATCTGATATACTTACGGACTCGACTTATAATATATTTAGTCTTCTCACTAAGTATAAATAATTTTTAGCGAACGAAGAATAGAGGAAATAGAACTACTCTCTTATATTATAGACTATAGTATAACGAATCTTGTATAAGTTATACCTATCCGACCTAGCGCCTCCGTATATATAACCGGGTTAATAAATACTATACCTATCGTGATACCTTTAGCATCGCCCGTTCCCAGCGCGGCATGTAACTAACGTTAGCTCCGGAGCGACCTTTTTCTAGGGGTCGTTCCTCTAACTATAGTTATAAGTAACTATATTATAGCTATTCTTATTATAATAGAATAAGCGCTTTAGTAACTATAAATATAGCCCTATAAGACGTTTTTTAATAATTATAAGCCTAGCTCTAACTAGACCAATAATTACTATTTTAAAATAAGCCTTTACTACTAAAAAGTACTTATTAAAACTTCCTCTCTCTTATTCCTTCTTTCCTCTTGATTATATATAATCCTCTATTACTATAAACCCTCTATTTCTAAATAACTTTAATTATAATATGTTCTATTACTATTATTATAATATTATACTACTTAACTATATATAGGGATTTCGGTACTTAGTATATAATAATCTAAGCTAAAGCCTAAGTTACTAGAGTCTAGAAGTATATTAACTTAAATAACCCTAAGGGACCTTTATACCTAGGTAAGACCTTATTAGAAACCCTAACTCGTAATATATATATTACTAAGTAAAACTAGAATATTAACGCTTAGTACTTATAAGAGAAGAGTACTTATAATTAATATATCGCTTTATTTAACTAAGAGGCTCTAGAAGAGGCTATTATTAACGCTACTTCTAAGACTACTCTTAAGTCTATTACTAGGACTTAGATAACAAACGAATTATAACCCCTTTAGCCTCTAGCTATATTAGTTATAATTAATAAGAATACTATAAGTATATAGGAATAATACCTAGAGTACTTTTATTTACTCGCTATATAAGAGTCTAAGCGAACCCGCGAGGACTAAGAGTTTAAATAGATTAACTATCTAGTTATAGATATTATTACATATAATATAATTATACTTATATATATAGAACTTCTTACTAAAGGGGATATAACTCTTTATAGCTTTATTATTAATCTTAAATATTACTACGCTCTAAGTAAGGCTAATACTAGAAAGGGCTAGGACCGATAGGAACCAGAAAGATAACAAATAATATAGCTCTACTTATAAATAAGTAAGAATATTAAAAGTAAGCTTAAAAGATATATAGAATAATTTATAGATCTAATCTAAAGAGATCTTTTAAATTAGGCGCGGATTTACTAAATATAATACTAAAAAACGAGGTATAGGGTTATTAAGGTACTAATTATAATAATAATAATACTATCCTTTTATCTACTACGCTCCTCTCTTCTATACTCTACTCTATAGTCTTCTTATAATAGGTCTATATACTAAGGGAGTTTTCTAAAAGTTATATAGCTATATTTATCCTATTCTATCTTAATTATTCCCTCGAGACTTTATATAATATTATAAAAGAGAGTCTTAAAAAATAAATAAAACTACTTTATAGAAATAGTAAGTAAACTCTATTTATAGATCTAATCTATTAATAATATCTTCTAAGTAGGCGATCTTATTATTAAGAAGGTCCCTTAGGTTTACCTATCTTCTACTATAAGTTATATCTTAATAATAGCCTTATTACTTCTTCCTTTTTATTATACTCCTTATCTTATTCTAATCCTTAGTATAGCTAAAACTACTTACTCTATTATACTAGGCGCGAGAAGTTATAATAATATACTCCCTTAGGCGTATTCTACTTAATTAAATCCTACTAGTTAACCCTCTACTAGATATAGTTTATATAGCTATAGTTATACTTATTTAAAGGACTAGGCCTCTTAAGATATAATAGTATATTTATAAGTATAGTTCTTAGGCGTAGCTTAATAGTTATATTATAACTTAGCGTCTATAAGGCTTATAACTAAAGCTAATATCTAAGCTATTTAAGCTTATTATCTAGTATTTTAGATAAAGCAGACCTAGATAATACTAATAATCTATAAATAGGTTAAGGAATATTAGCTATAGAAGATAGCGTAATATTATTATTATTTCTAAAGTCTATTATATTATTATCTATAGGTAAAGGAGTAGGAGGGTATAAAAGGAAGAAAAGTATTTTCTTAAAGTCTTCTTAGCTTAATAAGGTATCTTATAGAGCTATATTACTATTAATAGTTAAGTTATAAAACTCTATAGTAATTATAGATATATATCGAGTAACTAAGGGGATTTTAAAGTTAGAGAATAATATACTATTACTTAAGGTTATATTACTAAAATATAGAGATAGTAATCCTTCTTAAATTAGAGCTCTAACCTATTTAATATATTAGAGGCTATATATAAATCTATCCCTCTACTAAATTAAATTAACTATATAAGTACTAATTAATAGGAGCTTTCGGAGTTATAGCGGGGCACCTATCTTATAATACTATATATTAAGGTCTTATATAGCCTTAATAAAGCGCTAATTACTATTCTAATCCTATAGAGTTATAATAAAAATAGTAGCTAGTTAACTAGTTTATAGAAATCGTAGCCTAGTAATAATTACTATAATTTAGTAGAAAGAAGGCCTTAGTAGTATCCTAGAGATTCTTTGCTTTTACTCTTTTAAGCTTTATAAAATCTTTATTAATTTCTTTCCTATATTACTAGGCTAGCTCGTAGATTAGGGTATAGATATTATAAGGGTAGCTCTTAATTATAAATATAAAAAGGGTTATAACTTCTAAATTATCTAACCCCTCTTATCTTATTAGCTTCCCTTATATATTATAAAGGTCTAATAAATACTCTACTTAGGCTAAAGTTATAATAAATAACCCTTTTCTATACTAGGTTATTAAATAATTCGCAGATTCTTAGTTCTATTATATATACTATAGGACTACTAGTATAAGCTTATTTTTATTTAATATAAGGTTCCCTTTAGGTCTTATAATATTAAATCCCGCTAAGGTATTAATAAGGCTAAATATAATATCTTTTAGAGTAATAGGAGCTAAGTAGGGCGATATAAATAGTTTTATAAACCTAGGGTAGTTAAGATATTTTATAAAGTTAGCTAGTTATTATAAGTTATAATCCCTCTTCTACTTCTTATAGTTATTCCTTCTTTTTATATTCTAGATATTTAGTTCTTTTAATAATTCTTCCTCTCTATCTAGCTTTTCTAGATTAATAGGAATTATTAGATTAGTTTATAATTTAATATCTATAAGTATTAGTAGGTTAATATCTATCCTATCTAGAGAGGAAACCTCTAGGTTTATAAATCGAGGGGTATACTTAGCTATTTAATATTTAATATCTTCTTAAGCTATCCTTTTCTTAATACTTTTATCTCTTAATTTAAAGTATTAATTATATAGAATTCTATCTACTTTTAGTTAGGTTTAATATCCTTTAGGAGGTATTTTATTAGTAAAAGCCTTCAATTAATAATTAATTTAAGCTTAATACCTTATTTTAATAAGCTACTTTAGAGGTACTAGGCTCCTAAGATATATAAAAGACCTAAGCTAATTAATAAAGTAGAGACTAGAGGCCTATAGTAGAAGGTCTATATATTAAAGTTCTACTAGGTATAATTATCTTATTAAAACTTCCTTAGCTTTATATCTTAGTAGAAAGCTCCTAGTAATAAATATTAGAGTCTATAGTTATCCTTTAGCTCCTCTTTTTAACTACTAATTATTATAAAACTAGTTTCTCCTATCTTATAAGTTAATTAGTAGACCTATAATAACTATCTTAGTAGACTTAGGCGCTTATAAATAAATAAGGAGTATATTAAGGGACTAGGCTTTAATTTAAGTAATTATAATATCCCTTATATCTCTATCTTTAAAGTCGTCTTCTATACCTCTAACTATCTTATAGTAGAGCAGTTAGCTAGGCTTAGTAAGCCTTATAATATAGCAAGTAACTACTAAGATATCCTTAGTATATATTAGAGTTACTATTTTAAGTATACTAATAGTATTAAATATACTAGCTATAACTTACTATAAGTATAAGGGGCGAATTATCTCTTCTACTACTTCTAAGGTCTTATTCTAATATTTAACGAGGATATACTTTAATACTACGTTAAAAAGGTCTATTTAACTAGGGATATTATCTATCCTAAGCAGAGGGTATATATTATATTTAATTAGCTAAGGCTAGTAACTAAGCTTATTAAGAGGTCTAAAGCCTAGGATATCTCTATTATTTTATCCCTATATTTAAAACCTACTTATACTTAGTTTATTAAGTAAAAGCTTTATTAAAAATCTAATTTTAAGGATAAGAAAGCTTAAGGATTTTAACTCTTAGATCTACGCGTTTAACGCTTTATTATTATAAAAAATAACTTTCCCTATTATAATATATTAGGAGAAACGTTAATAAGGGGAAAGCGCGAGTAATCTATAGATTAAAGAGCTAAATAGAAGTAATATTTAAAGAAAAGGAGGAGTTATAATATAATAGTTAATATTATATAGTTAGTAGATAAATTAAGTTTAAAAGTAAATAATATATAAAAAGGGGAGAGAGAAACTAGAAGGCTTAAAGGATAAGGAGTGCGTTTTTATATCTACTAATTTCTTTAATAATATAGTAATTTATTAGTAGCCTATAGAAGGAATAATTAACTCTCCTCCCTTACCCTCCTTAGCCTTAATAAAGCAAAACGAACTTAGGATAAAGAAAACCTATAATAAATAGAATAGTAAATTAGAGTAGTTATATATAGGGAAAGAATAAAGGAAATAATAGTTAGTAGTAGCTATTAAAACGAGTAGCCTAGTTATAAATTAAATAAATATTCTCCTCTATCCTCTATTATTAACTTCTCCCCCTTATAATAACTACCTTTAGCTAGCTACTTTAATCTTTATTTAACCCCTTTATACTTTCTCTCTTATATCTATAAATTATATCTTCTTATTATAGCTAACTATAACTTCCTTATTTTAAGTATTAAAAATACTAATTAACCTCGCTCTTATTATCTCCTATTTATAATAACCCTTTAGGTCCTTAGTCCTAATACCCCTATACCTAAAATAAAGAAAAATAATATACTTCTTTTTATCTAGTACTCTAATAACTAACTTTAGGTATTCCTTCCCTTCTTTTTAATATCCCTATACCCTCTAGCTAATAATTATAATTCTTAGGTAGCTATAAGCCTTATTTAGCTTTAACTTAATATCCCTAGTAATAAATACTTAGAAGTAGCTTTTATACTATAAATATTCTCTAATACGACTACTAAAGTAATAAGGCTAGTATTCTAGAAGGCTTATCTTAGTAAATAGGACTATAAATAAATATTTAGGGTAATTAAGGGGTCTAGAGAATTCTACTATTAAGTCTTTATCTATACCTCTACTACTTTCCTCGCTAGCTTATAAGAGATAAAGGTCTTTTAGTATATAGTAGCTATATATAGCTTATTTATTTAATCCTAAGGTAGTTATAATATAGTACCTTATATTTATTATAAAGAGCAGGCCTATACTACTAAGAACCCTATATTAGGTATTTATATCTATAAACTATACTTTAAGTATATCTCTATACTAGGTACTCCTTATACTAACTACTTCTTCTATAAAACTTAAGAGAGTTACTTATATAATAATCTAAGTATTTATAAG